>JAGXCT010036043.1:24655-38947 GCA_022495035.1 Philopotamus ludificatus | reverse complement strand
GTTAGTTAGTTATTATTGTTTATTTATTTATTTGACTAAGTAGGATTGATGATATAACATTCACCCATATAAAGATTCTATAAAGAGTCTAAACATGAAAGGGGGATAGGTCTATCACACTAATATTCCCCCAGTGTCAAACCACGACACTGGTTTATTTCAATATTATTTTAATTGTATTGATATTTATATTATAATTATTTATTTAACGCAGAATATGTGGCATAAAATTAATTATTACTAAAGCGCCCAACTAATTGTAAACATTTTCAGTCAAAAAGTTCCGTAAGCACAAAAAATGGGGTAGTTAAAAGTAATGTGGGTGTGGTAAAACAACTCATCCAGGCTTAAGATTTTTTTTGCATTGTCGAATAAAAGAATAACGAGCTTGCAATTGATGTGTACAGGACGCAATAATTGGAGTTTCTCTTAAAGTCTTTGCAGGTGTCGAACGTGTGTATCGGCAGTAATCATTAAATTTTATTTCAATAACTTGTTTGCAATGGATTTATACCTCAATGATCTTTTCATACACACAATAAAAACTTCTTATATATAATAAGAAGTTATAGATAACTAATCTTCATCAAGAGATTGTTTTATGTCAGAGATAATTCTCTTTTCATTACCTCTTTAAAAGGTTCGATTTTTCGTTTAATAAGATTGTGAGGTAACCATACTTCTAACATAGAGACCTACCCTTATTTCTTCAAATGATGGCGAACAGATTATAAAGTCTATTTGATTTTCCCTCTCATATTACATTTAAAAGATCGTCAAACTAGTCAGAAAGGCTACCTGAGCTTGGTATTGCTTTCAATTTCGTATCTTCGGTTTATTAGTCCGTCATATCAGGCACTGAAAATTATTTTAGCTTATTTTAGCTAAATGCATCTCATGAAGAATATGTAATACAGTTTTTAAAAAAACTAATAGAATCCTTATCTATTTAGTAAAGGCAAAAACTCGTTAGACCCGTTAGTATTATACAAACAATAAATTCTACCAATATTTTAAACACGTTTTTCCAAAATAGAATTTCCGTCAAGATCAATTGTTTAATCCCTAACATGTAAAAATTACTGATTTCGTATAAAAATGCTCCAAATATGTTTTTTTTATTATTTTGTTAGCATTTGATCGACTTATATTGAAATTATACTTAAAACGACGACGAAAACAATTATCGATAAATAATTACGTATTAAGAAATATATCTTATTTTAAGGATTATTTTTATTTAGTGAGGGCTGCAATTCCTTAATATTAATACTTTATCGAAAATCTAATTTAGCATATTTTTACCGTGAGAACTGCCACATAGACATTCCACATTTAACAATAAAATGTAATTCTTGATACAAAGATTAGGTTAAGAAACAGTACTAAAAGCGTTTGCAAGAAAGAAAAAAAATATCTCAATTACGACAATTAAATAATGGATTTTTTTCAATAAAAATTTAAGACAAACGTTAAAATTATGTCAATATATTTTGCACCTGTAACTGTAATTATCATGTATTTATTTATCGATAATTTCTTTACACTAACAATACATCTGATTAAAGAATAAAATTAAATACATTATACAAATAAATAACCAATGTTTGCCCACCGCTGTATAGCGATACTCGTGCGCGCATCGCAAATTCATTCAAGGATATCTATCAATGCTCATTATTTTAATTGATAATTATGAAATCGTTAAGACTTCCAAATATTAACATATATTTTTAAATAGGACATCGTAATCATAATAAAAAAATATATAATACGGCATACTTTAATTAAAAATAAAAATTATTTATTATTAATGTTATATTTCAGCACGTTTAAGCTATAAATAAGTTTTATCAAAGTAATAAAATATATATGCTAATATGAATTATTTATTTGTTTAATATTTTAAAATTACGCTAAGGTTATTTATGGTAATTTTATATATGATAAATTATCTGGAGTTATATCACAGTATTAGTCTGATTTTCTTTTGTATAAACCGATATTTTGTTGTTAACCTATTAGGGATCTGCAAATAACTCTTTTAATATAAATTCTACATATTACAAACTTTTTTTATTCGTCTAAAAAAGTCTAAGGAATAAATATTATAAATAATCATTGACTTTTATTGTCCGCAATCGCGCAAAAAAATATAAAAACAACTATATTCGTCGCTGTTGCCACGGGGGGCGATGTTATTTCTCGCTCGCATCCGGTACAATGTGCCAAATGTAAGCGAAACGTGCAAAAATTGATACATCAGACATTGTATGCTACTATTTTTACCAGGGAAAGATTGCAAGAATGCAAGAATGTACGTCAGACTGGCCAAGTTTTCCATCCCTTCTCATCCTCAGCTATGCCGTCATTCCTCTCCAAAAAATCCCTCGTTTACGATGATGGCAAAAAAGTCAAATGCTTTCTCCGAAACAAACTCCCGTTCCAACCCCTAAGCCTGGTTAAACAAAACCATTAAAACGCTTATTAAAACCAGGTGAAACAATTACAGCAGATGTTTACTGTCAAAAATTGGAAAGATTAAACAAAAAAGATAAATCAAACGTCTAATTTTATTTAACAGAAAAGGAATAATTCTTTACCATGATAATGGATGCTCTTATAAAGCATGAATGACCAAATAAAAAAATCAGAAGATAAACTGGGAGGTTCTGTCACATCCTCCTTATTCCCAAGACTTTGCTCCTTCTGATTACTTTCTTATCAGGTTCATAGAGCACACTACTTAGTCATGCCGATGGGGTATATTGGATACCCCATGTTTATGATTTTGCTCGAATAACTCTTTAAATATAAATCTTGCATGTCATGAACTTTTTGCATATGTTTAATAACGTCTAAAGAATAAATATTATAAATAATTATTGTAATTAATTGTCCGGAATCGCGCAAAAAAAATAAAAACAATTATATTCGTTGCTGTTGCCATGGGGGCGATGTTTTTTCTCGCTCGCATTCTGTAAGATGTGCCAAATGCGAGCGAAACATTCGAGTGACACGTGCTGCGAGAGCTCGCGCGTTGTCATTGAATAGAACTATCTCTTTGGAATGCTTTATCAGGTCATATTTGAAGTATTACATTACTTAATTTACTATTAAAAATATATTGAATGTATCGCAATGGTTTGTGCAAATGATTAAATATTATATTTAGAAAAATGTATGTAAATATTTGCGATCAAATGACTGTTTAAAGAAAACTGATTAAAGAAAAACACTTATAATACACATTAATAAGACATTTCGACAACCAAATATTTTTCGTTATAATTAAAATAAGTATAAAAGAGTATTTACGTATAAAAATATTTTTTATATTGCATATTAATTTATTATTATTTAGTTTAATAATTATGTGTATATGTAATAAACGTTCATTTTGCGTGTGACATTTTACTACTCAACATAACTAAACACCACTATTAACATGAATAATATATATAGTCTCAAGAGTAAATGAAAATAACCAAAAATTCTATATCAATTAAAAAAAATCCATTTTCATAGCTATTCTTAGTAAGAACGAATACGTAATTTATTACGGTACATGTATCGAATTAGATTATTATACGGCGAATAACAATAAAAAAAAAGAGCTAATTATTCCACAGCCATTCTTCGGGCCTTATAATTCATGAAACGTCCATTATTTTTACCCCTTGCCTTGAAAACTAATTTTCATACGCGGCCCATTATAGTACGGGACCAATTATTGCCATAATTGATGTACACTTTAATGTTCGTTCTAATTTTTCTAAACATATTTAATGGTATTACTAATTATCAATTCATGGCGTGCCCTTCTTCACACCGCGCCATAATGAACGGTTCGGCAATGGCCATAAATCAACATCCAGCGGGTTGTGGAAAAATTTAAATACGTTTTAATATCAAAATGTAATTAAGGAAACACTGCAATTACGACTATATTTATATATATAAAAAGATTTCTATCTGAAGTATGATTAACATAATTTCGTGTGAAGGAAGTTCTACGAAAAAAAAGTCATTATGACACGTGGAAAATAAAATTTTCCCGACGCCCGAGCGCACGCCATGCAACTGCGAATTAGCGACGACTTTATTTTATTTTAAAATAAATTTCTACGACCATAAATAAATTAATAATTTTATTGCCAAATGATAATAACCATTTTTAATGGCATTATTGAAATTTCTCCGATTTGTGTGTAATTTTTATGCTCGCAATTTTATTGACATAAGCCATTAGCCTGATTTCTCCGAAGAAATTAACGTTACGGACCACAATGGCCCCCAGTGACAACGATGTCGAAGATGTATTCCGCTAATATATATTTTTTTTGCACCTCCATTGATAAACTCGCAAACTTCTCAAACTGTAGCATCGATGAATTTATCGATTCATTACGGATCGGAATTTCAGCTCGTAAAAAAATCCGGAAACGGATCCTTTACATGAAGTCCATCCGAGCGAGCATTCCATAAAAAAAATCCATGCATAATTTTTAATATAAAATTATTTTATAATTAACAACCATAAGCGGTTATTATGTCGAATAGAGTTGTCTAGGCAAGGCCGTAATTTAAATATGTTCTCGGCGATAATGCGGCCAGCAATTATCTAACAAAACTGAGACATTTGTACTGGGAAACTGGCAGACACGGCTCTTGATGTATGTGCATTATTGCATTGGTGTCTTATCAATTAAATGTTACTTTCCCGCTCGGATCGACAAGAACAGTGTCGGCACTCTCTCACGTGGGCCTAATTGTTGTTTCACATCTAGATGAATCGGAAAATCATCGTGTACGTAGCCATCTTATCAAATAAATCTTAAATAGAAAAAAAATGCGCATTTACGGCACTGGTTATTAACAATTTTGTCTCACGCAAATAAATAAAGTATGATTTCAGATATAATTTAATCCATTATATTAATAATAATAACTTTTTTTTTAGCTTAAAAAATGCTGCAAAGGTTCCCAGATTTTGTCATTGTGATTTTCTGTAGAATGCATCTTTGGTTAGTTATTAAACTTACATTTAATATTACAATTACTAAAACATTCCTTTAAACGTCAAGAAGAACCTTATTTAGAATCAAGGACGATCTTTACATAGAGATGAGTACCTGATATTTATTTACTTTTCAAATATTTACCAAGGATCCAATTTTCATTGCTAGTAAAAATCCTTTGGAGAAATGGATCGGTTTCGTCCATGGACACTAGAGAAGAACGGATGGTTACCCGTCGATTAAAGGCCATAAGCAATAGTTAACCCATCCATCAGGGTGGCTCGAAAACAGCCGCATCATCCCAAGGGGGTCTCTCGGGTACCTTAATCATATCAAGCCTAGATATGAATGAATTCTTCATCATAAAAATAGTTATTCATTATATTGCTTCATAATTTGGTGGATATGACGCGCAAATGACAACGCTCTCGGTGATGTCTCGCCGCTGACTGAGCTCTCGCAGTACGTGTCAATACCATTTGGAACATCGTACTGGATGCGAGCGAGAAATAAATAATAATATTTATTTTTAAGACTTTTTTAGACAATGCAAAAAGTTTGTGACATGTAGGATGTAGGATATTAAAAGAGTTGTTAGAGAAAAATCAAAACTTATTGTCCATAATAGACCTAATCGGCACGGCTAGTTTTGCATAATTGCTTGTCTATTTTTCATCTTAAATTGTCTTCCAAAAGTATTTGTAAAAAATATCTAAATAAATTTTATATTTCTTTACAAAATTATTATTAGAATAAAATGCTAAATATTCCTTTAAACATATTAAAAATATTACTAGTATTTTAAGACTACTATTGCTGTTTCGTGCTATTTTTTTTTACATTTTTGCCCCTTTAACATTTTTTTAAATAAATTAATTCAAAATTTCTTATTATTAAAAATTACTAGTAAAAATAATGAACATTATACAAATATTCTTATATTTTTTTTAAAAAAATTGTTAGACGTTAAAAGATGGTTTTCGTATAAATTTTGGCTTAATGTGAACAATAAATAATCTAGAATAATATTACATATATTTTTACGAAATAATTACGAAGATTCTATATGTGAATCTTAAAACATTAGCAAATATTATATTTGTTGATAAGATAATAACACTAGATGCACAGGAGTTCGTGGAAACATAAGTTATATCGGTATATTACTCATTTATAATTAAAAACATAGATTTATTTCTAAAGAAAAAACATATCTATTTTATTCCACGTAATAATTAAATATATAAAAAAGCCTTGGTTATCTGGATAGAAACTTATACATAAAAAATAATTCTAGCATTTATTATTAGCAACTATTTTTTTAGTATAATGAAATACAGTGTCTTTAAATTCTTAAAGAAATGGGCAATTCAATTTGGTAAAAAATATTAACATGCCCAGATATATTAATAATGCCGATGAAACTGGATTGTTCTGGAAGAAAATGCTTAGCAGCTCTTATTTGTCTGTATCTCAAAAATCTGTTATTGGCTTCAAGGTAGCAAAAGATCGGAAGTCGATATTTTAATGCAGTAATGCATCCTGTGATCGAATTATGAAACATTCGCTGATAAACTGAGCTCTTTAGCTAAGATTATTTAAGGAAATAAACATCGAATATAGTCCTGTACATTGTAGAGCTAACAAGAAAGCTTGGATAACAACAAATTAATTTAAAAAAATTGTATGACTGTTTTAAAGATAAAAAATCCATTTAAAGTATTTAAACCTTCAAAGGATATTATATCGAAGATACGTTTCAAGAATTTGACAAATGTTGATAAAGAAAGTCGAAAGCTAATACAGTTCTAAAAATATGGCAAAGAATACAATTTTAAAATGTCATATTCTTTTTTACGATTTTTTAATCTAACCCTATATTTTGCAGAAGCTCTGCTCATTAATACACTATAAATTAAATAATTTATACCGTACAGAAACACACTAATATATTTTTTTAAAAATCCTATTAAATAATTGACAAGAGCTACAGTTGTAAAATATTATTTAAAGAAAGAAAAATCTTAAGATTTTGCTTTTTTCTCTAGAATTAGCCGACAAGAATATTTTATGAATGCAAAAAACCTTCGATTCTTAATTTAAATACAGTTCGTATTGCATAATAATTATATTTAATGCAGAAACAAATTTTAGATAAAACTGTATGTATTTTTTAATTAGAAAATTAATAAAAACTCATTAAAAATGATCAAAATATTATGACGTAATATATTAACATGATCAAATTTCAATACGCTAATGATCATAAATAAAACAATGCCATATTTGCATAGATTTCATAAACATGAGAAACGATACACATTCGTAATATCGTAAATTTAAACGAGATCATACATTTTTATGAATAATTTGTACGGACACACGATTAGAAATAATTTCACGTTAATTTATGTGAACGTCTCGGTAACCATTTACCGGAAACGATCCAGTCCATTTACCGTATTTGCATAACTCGCATTGCCAATGCGATATTTTTTAATTATCATACTAAAAATTAATGTCGATTTCGATTTCGGAACGTTTGTACGATGATTTAGAATTTTACCAGTCCCACAGTTTTGGCATCCCTTGCGAAATGTTACATCATTCATAAAATATTCGACGCTTCATTCATTAAAACTTGGTACACGCAATTATTAACGTACCGTCATTGATGAATTTCTTGACGTGTGAATACGTTAATTTTTTTTTATTAATAAAAAAATAGATGAATAGTCGAGTAAGTTCATATCAATGTACATACATGCGTCATGAATGAAATATTCTTTTTTATATAAAATAATATTAATGCGTATTTCCTGTGATTTTTTTCACAATGAATTGAAGGTCTGACCGGAAAAACACTTAGGGCCTATATGCGTACTTACTTCACACGTCTTAAATTAATAATTATTTTTATTAAATGATTATAAACGCTCTTTCGTATATTATCTGCAATGTATTCACTAGCAATAAAATATTTAACGATTGTATATATTAATAACAGGTTTATTGGAGAAAGATAATAATTATAGAAAATTTACAACGGCTTTTTATGACAGATAACAACAATCTAATAAGGAGTTATGATAATACAGTATGTTCATTACAACTTATTTTTTATTTTGAAATTTATCAGTAAACTCTGCCCTTATATAACAACTTTAATTGATTCCATAAAAACGTATAATGTTTAAAAGAAACTAAAATAATTCAGTCATTTTACCTCTCTTGTTTTACACGATTCTTAAACAACGATACTTCGAAGTTGATTAAATTAATTAAATTAAATGTATATAAGGAACACGAAATTGAATTAAGCAGCGAAATTAACTTCAAACATCAATAAATAAATATTTAAATATTAGGAGGAATATGGACATTTTTATCTTCACTTATTATTATAAAACTTAATTTCCATCATATTAGAAATTCTATCATATCTCTTTAGTTGTTTTAAATATTATATAAAAAAAACTCTCCAGCTTTGTATTGAAATACTCATTCGAACATTTTTCTATTAACCCATTCGTCACGGCGGTTTGAAAAGAAACCGCCGAATCCTCCGAAGGGGGTCTCTCAGAGACCCCAAGCATTTCAATTCATGATATTCATGAATTCTTCATCAATATCTTTACATATTTTTTTAAAAATGGATTATTCTGAGGCTGACCAAAGCTGAGAAAGACTGAGCTCTCGCCGCACGTGTCACTCGTACGTTTCGCTCGCATATTGTACAGGATGTGAACGATAAAAAAACATCGCGCCCTTGGCAACAGCAGCGAATTTTATTGTTTTTATTTTTTTTTACGCAATTGCAGACAATTATTTACAATAATTATTTATACTATTTATTCTTTAGGCGTTTTTAAACAAATACAAAAAGTTTGTGACTTGCAAGAATTATATTTAAAGAGTTATTCGAGCAAAATAAAAACATTGGGTATCCAATATACCCCATCGGCACGACTAAGTAGTGTACTCCATGAACCTGAAGAATATGTAATCAGGAGGAGCAAGGTCTGGGGAATATGGAGAAGGTGGCAGAACATCCCAGTTTATCTCCTGATTTTTTTAATTGGTCATTTATGCTTTACGAGAGCATCCATTATCGCGGTAAAGAAATATTCCTTTTCTGTCAAACAAAATTAGTAGTTTAATTTTATTTTTTTGTTTAATCTTTCCAATTTTTTACAGTAAACATCTGCTGTAATTGTTTTACCCGGTTTTAATAAACGTTTTAATGGTTTTGTTGATCCAGGATTAGGGGTTAGAACGGGATTTTGATTCGGAGAAAGCCTGTGCCTTTTTTGACATCATCGTAAACGAGGGATTTTTGAGGAAAAACTGGAACAGTCTGACGCGCGATTCTTCCAATCTTTTCCTGGTCAAAAAAAGTAGCATACAATGTCTGATGTGTCCTTCGTCAATTTCTGGTTTCGACATTTTATTCAAAGCAATTGTATTACTCATAAATAATACTAAGCAATAGTTATGTGCAAAAAAATACTTATAGACATGCCTTCTTCATCTGATTGGTTACAATAAACATTTTTATAAAAATATATCTCCAAAAAAATATTACATAGCTGTGTAATAACTTAAAAAGAAATGAATTTCGAAGGAATCATGGGATTTTTGTATTAAATTATTTTAATAAACATTGATATATTTTTATACACAGAATTCTATGTAAAATTAACGTTAACGGATGCGTTTATTGACAGACACAAAGCACAACGAATGAATATTTATATCAAAAACTATTCATGAATTGCTTATGCAATTTATTTCTCATTGTTATATGCCGACTGTAATATTTTACACGTTTTTTTATGCATAGTATTATCTGAAACGTGCAGAAACGGAATTTTAATAATTATAATTTTTATTTTATTATATTACATATATTATACTTTTGGCTCCAAGCTATAATTTCAAGTATTTATGGTGCTGATAAATATATAAAACTCATTTTTTTTAAATGCTAGGATTCGAATATACATAATGGCTGTCATAAAACAATCAAGTAAATGGTTTAATGACCCAAAAACCGGCCCTAGTGTGTATCGACGATACGCGGCTTTATCCGGAGGTCATTCGTTCAAGTACTTCGGAGTTTTAACTATTGTAATCGCATGAGAACTGGTATCATAAAATTGACATAAATTAATTATTTCAGAAAAAATATTTATTTAATAAATATTGTGCGTGCGCAATGTTTGAGAGCCGCCGGAAGTATCACAATCAACGTAAGATTCGCCAATGTCCATTGATGCGACTCGACTCAACCCATTGAACGCGACACGCCACAAACGGACTCCGCGCAAGTTTGCACGCAAAATTTTTATACGCGAAGCGTCGGCCGTCATAATCGCCTAGCACTTCCACATCGGTGGGTCGTAGGTGTGAATTAAAAGAAAAAAAAACTTGTATCAATTAAGTGTCGACTAGCGGTAGCCGCGGGAACTAGTTATGCGAGCCAGGCACGCGATACTCTTGTTAACGTGTAAAGACCACAGGTGGAATTTTTAATCTAAGAAATCGTACAGAGCACACATACACACACACATAGTATGGCCGCGATATGGCCGCACTATGGTCGCACTACGACCACGCCGCCGCCACCACTACTCGTTTACAAATAATGACTAAGCACGCCGCTCATTAGGCCACTAATTTAATACATGAATGTAACAAAGTCTTCACAATACAAATGAGCTTGCATATCATCACGCCACTTCTGGTCTTGGAGCATTAAGCCCCATTTTAATTATACTAATTATTTTAAGTTTTACATTAGGCAAAATATGAAAATACACGTTACGAAAAAAAAACATATAAATAGACTGGCTCATTACGGCAAACGGATTCTAATTAATGGTGACATGTAGCACAAGGCAATGAACATAAAAATAATTCATTTCGTTGAGTTTTAATGCAGAGAATAAGAATTATACAACGAATTGAATATATATAATAAAATCCCTAATGTACAATGCGATAGGGAACGCTACGCGTTAATGTTCCCCGTATCCCTCATAGGCGGAGAGCGCTCTCGGCGGCAGCAAGTTTGCCTCTTAATATATACTCGAACAATCTGAAAAGGTGGCAATCCGTCGGCGCGAGATCCAGTGGATAGAATGGACGACTTAAAAGTTCAAATCCAAGGTCCCTTATTTAGTTGTGTTATATTTGCAGCGTGAGGCCTCGCGTTATCGTGTTGAAGGATCCTTTTTTTGTTACTGACCATAAGAGATCATTTTTTATGAACTCTTGTTTTATTCGCTCAAGTTGTTTACAATACAATGTCGCTGTAACAGTCTGACCAGGGACAAGGAATTCATAGTGAATAAGTACAGGAAAATCTCATTACTCACAAACAAGGACCTTGTTTATTATTAGTGATGGTCGAGGGGTTGGAACAAGTAATTCTCCGCAAGAAAGCCATTGTTTTTTTCGTTCATCTCCAATTACAGTTCGCTGCGAAAACGGATCGGCTTCATACCGAGACAATAAAGACGCGCAGATGGTACGACGTCTCTGTAAATTCATGAGGAACCCAAATTCCTTGCTTATACAATTTCCCTATGCGATGAAGATGATCCTGAACTGTAGACCATGGACAGTCTATCTTAAATAATAATTCCTTAATTGTTTGACGAGGATCTGAATCCATCATCGCCTTCGGGATATAATCATCTAATTTTTGGGGTCGTCCTTTTCGTGCGATATCTTTGAGTTTCCAATTTCCATTTTTTTTCAATAAGGAATTTCCAATTATTACTTATTTGTTTAATAATTTATGGAATATGTAATAAATATCGCTTTTATTATTATATTAAGTAGTGTTATATTAATATTGTGGGTCGCTTATGTGTATTGTGATTATAGAGCCTGCGTGAGAGCTTAAACGACGATTAGCAAGTGAAAGAAGATCTTGATTCCAAGAAAAATTATGATGAATGTGCAACAAATAGTTTAATTAGCTCCATGTTAAATAATATTGATCTTGCTATGTATGATAAAACTTATGAAATATATTATTTTATATATTGTATGATTTAAGAATAATTTTAATTGCGATTTTTTTTATCAAGGTCGTCTAATAAATATTTAGTTAATTTTTTATATGAAGATATAAAATGTATCAACTTACGAAAAACTGCTGATCTTTAATTAGTCAAATAAATTTTAAATAGTGGCAATGGCGACAGATATGACATTTTTAAGGCTTCTCTCTCGGAATTAGTAGACGTGCAAATTCTAAGATCACTTAAAATAAACTGGTCAAAGGTTGTTTAAAAGTGAATAGAAAAAAAAATTAAAACAAATTCTCACTCCACATTTTTTTTCTCCAAAACTCTCAAATCTCCAAAACTGGTGCAAAATACGCTCGTATTTTTTGCACTACTTATTCAACTTAAGGTTAATTATAAAGTTGCTTTATATTTTAGTTAATTTTTGTATATTTTAATTAAATATTTACGTATTTATGGAGAGGATTCATTATATCAAATTTTGAAAAAATATAAATACTTACTTACTTACTTACATGGCCTTATAACCCTGAGGCGGGTCTTGGCCACCCTGGAGAACACCTCCGTCTCAGTCATGATGTCATGACCGTGGACGGACGTTCTCCAGGTTATCTTGGCTCTTCGAATACGGGTCAGGTCGCCAGCCATAATCACGCGCGGATTGTAACAATAATTATCAGACGAGGTTAGGGCCAATTCGTATTTAATTTACGAGCTGATCAGGTGCTACAGGGGCACCTCTAGTAGCACGTCACTGAATTGGCCTGGATAGCGGCCTGGCTCCTCATGGCTCCGTAGAATCTACGAAACTACGATTGGCCCAACCGCCATCGCCACCACGTCTAATACCGGCACGCGACAACACTCGACTAAATAAGGTTCAATTTTAGTCGAATCTATGAGTTACTCTAATTATATTTTTTTACAAATTTATTAAAGGAGACATTCATTGCAAAAATGAATAAAAAGTATCTATAGAATTTGATCTTACATCAGATTTAAAAAAATATATTAATTAATTTTAATTAAATAGAAAAAGACTTGGTTCAAGTTGTTTGCTAAAAAATATTTTGGGCCATAACGTCTGGCCCACGGAGTGTATGTTAAAGTTACTCATTTGTTAAATTTTGAGACAACTAACACAAAATTACACGATGCACTTATAGAAAGAGAGTTGTGGCAATATTGTCTTATGAGTGCAAAGGGTTAAAACAGTGTTTTGAGATTTAAATATTAGTTATAAATAAATATTTAATTATTATGGCTTTAAATGCATAGCTGCATTGTTAGTCGACTTGGGCAATGTCGTCGATGTTACATAATTTGTTGTTCCCAGGTCTGCCCTAGAAACGTGCAAATCTTACATACAAAAATGCGGTAGTACGGTAAACACATATATGAGAGTGCGAGCGAGGGAGAGAGCGATGCCGAGAGGAAAAGTCGCGAACGAGTGCGAGGAGAAGAGAGGGATCACCCGGACCTAGTCAACACGGTCCGGGTGAATACAAAGTGAAAAACCTCTACGCGGGAAAATCCGTTTTTCTCCTCTCGTCGACTCCACGTAGACACGTGGCTCTACGGCGTAGACGTCTGGGCGGAGGGAGCGACTGCGCAGGTGGCGGAGGGGAGGGGGAAGGGGGGCTCGAACAGCTGTGGGGCCTCTTAGGGGTCAAGGCCCTGGCGCCGCCCCCTCCCCCACGACCCGCACCACCATCCACTTGTTACATTTTTATTGCGGAGAAAAGCGAAAGTTTTCCCGCGGGAAAAGTGCGCAGATCCGAGCGGCGCAGACGGCTCGGCCAGACTTTCACTTGGACAATTTATGTAATTTATGTTATCAGCCGCCATTATATACGTATAATGTTTAATTTTATATAAACAATCGTTTATGTAAAGCGGTACATACACACACAATAATGTTTTACTTTTGTGCGACATATTTTCCATTTTATAACTGTACTGCAAAAAAAAAATATTGCATACGTGATGTTGCATATTGATGGATGGTATTGCATACAGTATTTCATTGTAAGATTTTTCTTGATACGCCAGGGCTACCACAACATAAAAATAATATTATATTATTATTAATTTAACTAAGCTATTTATTTATCCGTCATAGCTTGAAGGTTATGTAAATAGTAATCGGATGGATGACCATCTCGAAGAATTCTGGATGACGATGGTCAACAGAAGAGTGAGGTGAAAACTGACGACCTTCACTTAACAAA
>JAGXCT010036043.1:0-20685 GCA_022495035.1 Philopotamus ludificatus | reverse complement strand
TTTTTTATAGAATAGAAAATTACAGTTTAATTAAGAAACTGACAATGAAGACGTAATTAATTTTGGAAAATGGTGTCGAGAACTCATAAACCAAGAATTGATTAAAATTGAGGAAGTACGCGTTACAGAAAAAGTATAGGAGTTGAAAAATTTAGATATAAACTTGTTAAGCTATACAAAAATGACGGAAGTGATGGAATTTAAATTAAATTAAAATATGGGCTTAGATACCGATAGGTCTATTTAGGTATGTCTTATTCAGCAATAACTTAACAGGGTATGTTTATAACAAAAACTGCAGTTACTGAAAAATCAGAAAAAAGTAGCACAGATGATGAAAATACTCGTTGTTATTGTATTAATAATTGTTGTATTCTTGAATCAAAAGAATTAACAAGTCACCTAACGAACACCCCAACGATATTTCCAATTTTTGTATAATCTTCGACTTACGACGAAGGTAGGGGAACGGAATCCTATCGTAAGTCTAGAACTGGCTGTAATTTATATAGATTAATGACGTTTTGTGAGCGAGTAACATGTAATATGATTTGATTTAATAATCGCATAATACGGATTTATTTAATTAATCTTAGATTTACTAAAATAATGCACCCCTGGTAGAATGTATGTATGTATCCAGTAGTCGAGTATTTCTCACCACATAATCAGTATGCCCTGGGAAGGAAAACCCTAAGCTATTGAACAATAAACAGTATTTTCCCAATACGTTCGCTCCTCTTCCTTCTTTCTAGAGAACCCTCTCTTTGAGGAGGTCTTTCCCATGATGAACGGATTGCTATGGCGCAACACAGTTATTAATCACTTGCGATTTGTTACAAGCAGATAACGCCCAAAAAAAATGAGACCTGCCAGAACACAGTCGGGAGGGTAACATCTGATAACAACAGTGGTAGATGATACACGTCCAATGCCAGCAAAGGACAAGAGAAGGAAAACTCTTAACATAAAACCCCATACTAATAGGGGCTTGGATCCCTGAGTTATAGACACAAAAGAGGAGCTCTCACATGTGAGAATCAGGTTCCTTTGGCCTCGACTACCATTCGAGAGCCTCTTAAGGCCCATACGCTCAGAGAGTGAGTGTCTCGTGACTGGTAAATAATGACGATGATTATATAAAAAATGCCTATTAGTAATTTTCTAACTGTATACAAGGATTTTGTATTTAGATCATATATAAAAATATGATTTTAAATAAGATTTTTTACAAAATTCAGAATAAATGCAATTTAATCTATGTTTAATTTATAATGAGAAATTAAAATATTGTTTTAAGCATATTACGTGTATAATTACGATATCCACTATATAAAATCGAAATGATCAATATTTCGGTTAATAATAGTTACATAAAGAGGTTTTCTTGTTTCCTGTATTCGTAGTAATTCATATTTAATATGATATGTCAGTTTTAAGATTATTTTTGATCTGTTCGAATCTAGCATTGATTTTAATTCCGTTTAGAATTATAGGCACAATTCGATTTTAATTAGTATTTATAGTTAAGCGACAAAATAAAAATGCGGAGATATTTCGCTCCTCTTCATTTGTTCTAGAAGGTATTTATTTTTTATAAACAGATAATGCCTAAAGAGGAAAACGAATACCTAGGCATCAACCCTCCAACAGGGTAGAAGATATACGTCCAATGCCAGCAATGGCCAAGAGAGGGAAACTCTTTATAAAAAACCGCATACCAAGACGGCTTGGGTGGAAAAGGAGCCCTCACGCCACGTGTGAGACTCGGGTCATTAAGCCTCGACTGCCATTCGAGAGTCAAGTAAGGCCCATACGCTCAGCGAGTGAGTGTCTCGTGGCTGGCAAATGATGATGATGTTGATATAATTATTATATATGTATTATTTTTTGTTAACTTTTTAAATATATTATGTTGGGAATAGCTTTTCCATATTAAACTGTACACATCCGACACCGTGTGCAGTCCATACACACCCACCATTGTACACATTGCCCCCACTAATGAGGGGGAAATGTAAACAAACTGGCTAATACCCGGATTAAAGTCATTACCAAATACAGTTTAGCTAATTTAATTATTCAGATTAAAATACCATAACCGCTCAGTTTATTTACGGCCGTTTAATGATTTCACAGCTCGCGAACTCGGCGGGCCTCCGCGTTGTGCGAGGCCGCGCTCTCCGCGCCCGGGATATCGACAGTCCGCGTTTCCATAAATAAATTACAAGATAAATGTCCGAGATTGTTATTTGCTCAAGACTTTGCATATCGCAACGCAACTGAATACATTAACAAGCTCATTAGCTCTCATTATTATAATTTGCGTTCGAATCGTAATCTATGTACTAATTAGCGAGCTGTATGTACACTGACCTCGCATTCATACAATTAAACGCTTGCAACGAGTTACACGTAACCTTGAAATCATTTTTTTCGCCAATAAATTAAAGTGGCACATATCAAAAGGGTTTTCAGCATCCGACGCGTCCGGAAATCATAATCGGATCCGTGGAAAAAAATCGTATTACATTCGCGGATCGTCGTCGTATTGTTAGTGTTTCTGATTTATTTATTATTTTTTTCGCATACATCATAATGACTAATTACATCCAGGGCAATTTGCAGCCATTCTTATCCGAATCTGGAATCTTGATCTACCAGATTCGCTCGGTTTTGCAACGCGGCGATCGCCGTCTCACTCGCACACCACGGATCTATAGATCGCTAAACGCTTCCAATGATTTTTCTAATTATCGCACCGAACAATAAAACATATTTATGTATACATGTCCAACGTTTAACGAAAAAATGTATTATATCTGCTTAACAAAATAAATTATACGCTCGCCTTGATTTACACGGTTTTTATTAAAACACCAGACGAACAAAAATCGGATTCGATTTATGCGTAAAAATATATTTATCGGTATTTATTCAGGGGCGGACGGTGGTGTTGATGTTGGGTGTGCTGAATGTGGAAAATAAATACAGCTCTTTTAATGCATTCTAATATTAGAAATTTATACATTAATTCTATTCTTCGTTTTTGCGACATAAATTTTTCAATGGAACTATCGTAAAGTGTGCCTTTTTGTTTTAGTTTTATGAGTATTTTTTTCTCCATTGATATTACTTGAAAAATGTATGTCGCAAAAACGAAGAATAGAATTAATGTATAAATTATAATATTAAAATGCATTAAAAAAGCTGTATTTTTTTTCCACATTCAGCACACCCAACATCAAGTCCACCATACACGCCACTGATTTTTACCAATCATTTCTTAGGACTTATCTGTCCGAAGGGGTTATCTTAGATGCCCCAAGCTACTCAAGACTCTATTATTCTAAGAATAAAAATAGTTATTTATGATATGCTTCATAATTTGGTCGATATTTCATATTTTGTTACAAATCAAATGTAAATAACAACGCTCTCGGTGATGTCTCGCCTCAGATTGAGCTCTCTCAGCACGTGTCACTCGCACTCAGCACATTGTACTGGATGCGAGCGAGAAAAACATCGCGCGCGTCGTAACAACAGTAAATATTATTGTTTTTATTTATTTTTTCCGCAATTACAGATTTGCAGAAACCTTTTTAGACAAATACTAACAGTTTGTGACATGCAGAATTTATAATGAAAGAGTTATGTAAGAAAAATGAGGTCCGCAATAGGTTTAATATGACTTATTTATCTTTATTTTCTATAAAATGTATTTGTTTAACTACTGTAAGATTAAGAGCAATGAAAAATTATTTAAGATTGACGAGAGATAAATTTTAGATAGTAAAATCCTAAATTAGAACAAAAAAGGGGATCAAGTAGGGCCAGAAATGTTTTATTGAACTTTTAGACATAATTAATATTTCACGCAAGATTCTAGCGTTTTGAATTACACGGTATTTATGCCCAAGGCTTTCGCATCATGAAAAGTAATATTTTCATCAAGATTTCAAAGGGATCTTCTCTATTTCAACAGTTCATTATATTAAATAAATGTTTTGCATCAATTATATATAATAGTTTTAAATCAGTATTTATTTTAAAAACTAACTAAATCCATCCATTTATCGGAATATTTACAGATGCATAATTATGATTGTTACAATTTCAATTCATATAAATTTAAATCTGTATTTTCGCATACGATCCACATGTAATAAGACGATATTCTATTTTTTTTTCTGATCAATAACTAAGCATTTAACGAGCGTTTGTCATAAAAAAATAAATAAAGGCACTCACGTATACGACCGTGTAATTACTGTTTACGATCCGACGTCAAAAAATAAATAAGGGATGGCCCACTGACAGTTTCACCTTTATAAAAATTGCTCCCACTGTCTCGATTTACGACTTACGACTCGAAAAAAAAATATTATCGGCGGCGATCTGACGCGAGATCTCTCCGCAGTCGCATTCGAATCGCCGCTGAGCCTGAGCGGTGTCGATTCGAATGCGTCTGCCGTCAGACGTTGGCACCGATTTGACTCTCCGGCTCGGATACTAAAAGGATTTGATATAATTACGTATTTTAATTTATTAGCCCGGCCCGATAGCGATCGCCAACCGTTGACGGAATATTACTTTTGATATTTGACGAGTGTACCGTAATTTATGGTAGCTCGGTCGATGAGTCATATAATTTGGATCGGGGGGCCCGTTTGGCGACCCCGTCGAGTCCACTCAGCGTTCGTTAGGTATTATTCAAAGGTCTTATAATTAGGGACATAAATATTAATGCGGCTCTCCATAATTACATCTCACTCTTTCCTTCTCACTAATTTATGTTCGTGTAATTTAGATTTTTATAAATGGCGGCCGCGGTAATTTGTTACGTTGGCCTTTTTACCGCACACCCATCACCTTCATCAAATATGAAAGAATTCCTGTAATGATAATTATACGGCAGCGCAATAAAACCCCGTGGTCCACCGGTCGTTTAGGGGGCGTGCCGGCACGGCGTTCCGGTTGCCGACAAAAAAACGGGCGATTGGTAGCCCATCGATCCGAAAAAACGTCTTCGGGATAGCTCCCTGTCCGTCCAGATAAGATCTCTCACGATTAAGTGCTAGATTACGGTCAATGTGAATCGGATTCGATGGGAAATTGGCCGATGGCAATTGAGGTCTGTAAGGAATCGGCGTGAATGTGCGTACTTGGCGTATAACTTAATAAACAACTGATTAGGAACCTATTTTTTATGATACTTGATAATAAATATATAATTTAAATCTAAAAAAATACATATTAATTGAATAACTCTTTTCTCCATGTCAAATATATTATTTTTAAATAATTTTCTTCTAAAATCTTGATTTCTTAAAATTAATTAATATATTGGGGGAACCAGAAAGAAATCGCGTATTTTATAACCTAATGTTCAAGTGCAGTTTGTATCCAGACATGGTATAGAAAACACGTATATACAATTTTTTTGCTTAGAATTATTATCTAGCATTATTTATGAGTAATAAATTTTATATTATTGTTAAGGGTAAATTGTCCAGAAATTGCCGAAGAACACATCAGAGATTGTTTGTTGTTTTTTTTGACCAGGGAAAGATTAGAAGAATCGCGCGTCAGACTGGCCCAGTTTTCCCTCCCTTCTCATCCTTAGTTATCCCGTCATTCCTTTCTCGAAAAATATCAGGACTTTGAGTAAAAACCCCGAGTTCGGTGACCTTTATGAACAAAAAAATCAGTCCCATCACTAAAATAAATAGAATTGTTATTTGGACACGGCACGAACTATCCAAAAATTAACGAAAAAATCAGATTCTCCGTTGTCTGGACCAGTGATTCCCAAAGTGTGAGCCGCGGTGTCGTCATAAGGGAGCCGCGAAATATTCAATTAAACAATTCGGCAAATTTTGTTGGAATTTTTGAGAAATGCGAGAGCAAAAAGGTCCAAAATTTTGAAAAAAGTCTGATGTATTAAAGGAGCCGCAAAAGAATCTGATGTATTTAAGAGAGCCGTAAAGCGAAAATAATTAGGAACTACTAGTCTAGACTAAGAATTCGTCCCTTTTTACAGTATATTGTAACTGGAGATGAGAAAGGGATCGTTTACGATGAAATATGTTGAAAAAGGCAACGGCTTTCTTAGAATAAAACCCCAGTTCCAACCCCTAAATCTGGTTTAACACTCGATGTAAGAGGAATAATTCATTAGAATTATTAAAACCGGGTGAAACAATTACTTCAGATGTTTATTGTCAATAATTAGAAAAATTAAACAAGAAAATAACAATAAAATTTATAATTTTGTTTAACAGAAAGGGAATAATTCTTCACCACGATAATGGACGCCTTGTGAAGCAAGAATGACTTAAGAAAAAAATCAAGAGTTAAGCTGGAAGATTCTGTCACACCTTTATATTCCACAGACCTTGCTCCTACCAATTACTTCGATTCTTCGGGTTCATGGAAAACACTTTAAGGAAAAAACGTTTTCGATTCAAACCCGGAGAGTTTTCTTTCTGATCCTCCTAACACATTTTTTTACATGTTTTTATTTCCCGCAATTTATTTGGAACTAATACGTGATTTTAAGCATTATTATTGCAAAATCCTATTACAGATTATTATTTTTATTAATTTATTAAAATATATAGAGTGGATATAAAAATTAACGTTTAAAAATTGATTAAAGAATGCCTGAATCTACAAGGAACAGGAAGACTAAATATAAGATATTATGGAGATAATTCCGTTGATGGCTGGGAACTAATGTCTGAAGAATCCTTGCAAAATTAGGTGGTTCCTAGATCCATCGAGTTCTAACATAAGTAGATAATTTAAGGTTTATATGCCCTGAAGACATACAAGAACAAACTAAAAACAACCATTTTTTTGTACAGGCCACATTTCAAAACTAACAAATTAAAAACAAACCTTGATTAATAATTGCATTTACGTGCGCATCATTAACGACTAATCGAGATCGATTTATCCTTCGAATCGATTTATTCTCTCAAATAAATATTTTTAACTCATGAGCGCAAATATTAGGCTAATGTTTATTACGTAATGAATTTTCGCCCCCCTGAAATTTGATTCGGAGGCGGATTTATTTTAATTAATCAGATAAAAAAAATCTGGACATTTTTTTCATCAAATTCTCATAAAATGAGCTGAGAGGTGAAAATAGGCGTCGTTATATCAATCAAAAACGTTGGATCCGTATAAACAAGAAATACGACTAATTTTTGTAAAAAAAATCTGCACGGATAAAATCAAGATCATGTGTCATCCAATAAATATATATTTTTTATGAATCATTTATCGTATTAATTATAATTTTATTAATTAGAGGTGAACCTTCATCATATTTAAATATAAAATATTATATGTATTTCTAGAAATTTCATGGAAAGGTAAATGGATTCTATTTGTGGTAGAAAATATTTTTTAATTCAAATAAAGACATTTAAAAAATAATCAAAATGAACGGTTATTTAACCATGACATTTTCTCTAGTTTTACATCTACATTTTCCTCGTCTTTGCGTGAATTTGTCAATCACTTTAAAAATGGGGTTTTACTGAAAATGATTTTTTATAGGATCTGCATATAATAAATAACATGTGTGGTTTGTAGATTTGTTCCTGGCGTATCATGACATTATTAGAATATTGCCAAACTTATTTTATTTATTTGACTTGTTTTAATCTGATATTTAAGAGACAAAAATAAAATTACTGAAGGATCTCTAAATTCCCATAAATTTTGCCCATTTTTTTATCAGTTTTTCATTTTTATTAAAATAATCTAATACTAAAACCAACTGGAATATACGTGTTAAACTTGGACTGGTATTTTTTATATTGAATGCTATCTAATTTTTCTCCCATACTTTAGTAGATTCCTACTGATTTTCAATGTTAGATTTTTTATCAGTAAGTGGGTAATCTGAATTTATTTATTTACTAATCTAAAATTATGTTTTTCTGAGAGATAAAATACCGAGGATTGATTGAATTAAAACAATCATTATTATGATTATTTACATTAGAAAATTTGGCGAGAGAATTATAAAAGGATACGGAGAATGCCGTATTTTATTACGATATGAATATAATTCAGCGTATTGAAAAATATTTCAGCAAAATACTCATGTTATATATCACTGATTTACATAATCGTCTCATATGAAAACGTAAATACATAGAAAAATATTTTCAGAGCGATAAATCATAAAATTAAATTAAATTTCGTTTGAAAACAACAATGATTAAAATATAAAACGTGTGAGATTTTATTAATTATCTTATTTAGATCAGGATTTTATTTTGAATTAATAAACAAGTGATTAAATTCTATTATGCAGTGTTTAATATTTTTAAACAGATCGCGGAATTCTTGAACATCTTGTCAAATTATTTAGATTTATATGATTATCTCAGAATATAAACTAGAACACGCATATTTTATTGTGATAATTAAATTTTTACAAGCGTTTTCTAAAATTCTCTAGTAAAAACATAATTCTTGCGCTTGATATATATTTTATTTAGATAATTCGGACAGTATGGTAAATATCTTATTTTTTCGGGTCCATTCAGATGCCCCGGGGGCTATATAAAAATGAGCAATGATTAGCCACAGTCAATTTTTGTGATTTGGATATACCGCAAGACCACACAACACATCACGACAGCATCACAATGAGGATCGGTGTCATCAAGCATCCATCAGACGTAATCATGTGTGAAAAATCTAATATCAGAGCGATTCGCGGATTGTTTTGCACGGTATTGGCAATAATACATTATTACCCACATACACAGATCGCGCAGCATTATTAATAATTCTTGGAACGTACAACGAGCTTAACAGCATACTTAAGATTAAATAAAATTACCGATCAAATTATATGTTGTTGGCATGCAAATGTCGAATCAGTGCCAAAAAATATTTTTTTGCCTCATCTATTTTTTTTCATTAGAAATTTGTCACACTACATATAACACTAAATTCTATTGTCTATAGCACAATAAAAACATCTATATTACATAAATATTATTTATGTACCGGCAGCTGCCTCGAGATAATCAAAGAGATTTCAATGATTAATCATATGCGTTAGTTTACGATCGCGGATCTGCGAAATAGATCATTCTGGACGTATTATTTTATTGTACGCAATTAAAAATACGGTCATTAATTATGGTAATTAGCTATTTGTATTTATTTTCGCCGTTGAGACTGACCTGAGGTGTTGGCGAAGAGCAGGTCTCTGTGGAGGGCTGCCGTCTTGAAGTGGGGATAAAACAGCTTGCCGGTAATTTTAACTGCCGGTTAAATTTAACTGGGCGAAACTCAACACACGGTTAAACCGTCTACAACCAAAATCAAATCACGGTTTCTTCAAAATCCTCGGATTCGCTCGCATTTCTTCTCGCGTCGAATCTGAAATTAAAAAAAAATTATGACGTGATTAGATCAATTATTCATATTTTTTTTATTATACTCTTCCGATTCAAACAATAATAATTGCAAAGCACGGTTCGCATAATAAGCATATGCAATATATATTTTTTTATTATTATTTGAGCAAGTATGATAAATCGTACAAAGGATACGGTTGTTAATTTTTTTCAAACAACAATCGGCGTTTATTATTGCTTTAGCCATATTCTGTTTGCGGACACGTGTACCACTTTTATCTTATATCAATACTTTTGTGATAAAAATAATAATTTAATATGTACGAATTAAAAATTATACTCTATATATAATGATATTAATTAATCCCTCGGCTAATACGAACACAATCGCATTTTTACAATAGTTTTTTTAGTGATTATAAAAAAATGTAATCAACAAATAACTATCACCGATGAAAACTCGCGAATTTGTGACAATTTCCCGAGAAGAAAATTATTTTATATGAATTTTGTCGAGTAAATATCGCCGATGAAATTTTTCAACGGTTTATATTTTTTGCCAGCATTAATTGAAAACCGCTCAAATTTATTTATTTACAACACATGAGAATATTTTAACTTACTTTTTTACAAAATGTTTACATAACTAGCATCTGGAACTTATCTTTAGTAAAAGCTTGTTCATTTAGCATAGTTATATCAACTGAAAACGCATTTAAAATATTTTAAAACTAATATTATAGAAAGTTTATAGAAATAATTTATATAAATAATTAGATAATATATCGAACCATTGCGACAAAAATATTTTTTCAGGAAGCTAAACCTAAAGCTTTTTAGTTGTGACGCTTTTGAATTCTCTTGAATCCACAAATAACTGAATTATTTTGTATAGATTAGCTCTAATTTATTTTATTCTTGTTAACAATATTATTATTTAAAGATTACAATAAAAGTAATAGAAATAATACCACCCTAAAAATATTAATATAATTCGATTTTTTTCGTCTTCTAACATTTTGTTCAGTTAAAACTACCAAGAAATCATTAAAAACGACTCAAACTCAATTCGTTGGCTGACTTATAAACTAAAATAAATTTTGATTTCATGACTTCGTTAAGATCATTTTAAAGAAACGCATTTTTGTTATAGGTTGCTAATTAAAAACATATATTTTAACCTTTTCCATTCCGTGAGTCAGACGTATTAGTCCAAATGATTTTTTAGCAAACACATTAAACCAAGTCTTTTTTAATTTATTTAAAATAACAATCAATCCCTATAGATTTTATTCATTTAAAATTGTAAAGAAAATATAATGAGAGTTACTCATAGATTTAACTTTGAAAAGTTGACAGAGTGAATCAGAGTAAAATAAATAAATGCATTGCATTTAATATTAATTGCAGTTTCTTAATAACACAAAGTTTGATAACAATAAATTAATTCGAGTCAAAATATCTTGATATTTTTTTGTCATATTAGTACGCATGTTCCTGACGTATCTTGACATTGACAGTCATATCGGATGATTATTTTATTAAATCAAATCGAACAGATTTCACGTGTTTTCTTAGTGTCCTCGTCAAAAATAATTATTATGATTTCAGACGATCCTGAAACGCTGGAGGAGTTGAATGCAATATCGAAAATCGTGTTGTAGAAGTACTTAAAAAAATTAAAAATTTACACGATGTATACAATGGCGATTACTTTGATGGAGAGAAAATTAATATTTATAAATAAAGTCCAATCGAGCGAGATTCGTCTTCTTGCAGGGGAGAAATGCTTTTAGTGCTCATTTCCGCGATGAATTTTTGCTGAAATTTCTTCAGGGCGTAACCGCTGAATCCAATATTTTAATAGCTCATGATAGTAGCAGTTTTCTTTGCTTTAATCCCTGTATCAAAAAAATAATCGTAGGGTTTCAAATTTATTTTTAAAAAATTAAATATAATTTTTTCGATGTTTTCACGCGCTATCGATGAATAAAATTTTAATTGTTTTTTTATCGATCGCTATGATAAATTTGCAATATATTCCGCTTCCGGTCGAATCGCTTCCGACCGCTCCGAACGCATATTTGGGCGCATCAAACCTGCCCGGATTGCGTTTGCGATTGCAATGCACCTCCGGAAGGTATGTTTCGCCGATATGCAAATACAATCATATCGCGGTCGACGGCGGAATCTTAAATGGCATCCAACGAATAGAGGGACGGACGCGATGGCATCCCCCCGACGATGCGAACCGTCTCCGGAACGCGCCGACCCCGAATTAGCGCGGAAAATGCATTTTCCCGACGTCCGAATATTTAATGCGCCCGTCAAACTTCGCCCGGCCGCATCGCGAGCGATCGACAATCGAAAAACTTATCGACGCCGGTCGGCCGAAAGCTCGAAAGTTTTCGATCGCCGCAACGGTTCGCGCGCGATAATTGGCGCGAACGTCAAACACTAATTAAAATTAGCGGTCATTAACGACTAATGTCCGACGAGGACCGGGCCCGACGTCTCGCGCGATGACACACATGCATAATTAGCGACGAGAATAATAATAATAATAATGAAGATTTTCGCGCGATCGCGAAACGTCGTCGTCGTCGTCGCGGAGGGCGTCCGAGTAAAGTTTTATTGCTATACGCGAGCGATATCGCTTACATACATATTTATTTTTTATCTAATCGCATATTAAATTCGTATTACAACTAATAAACGCTAAGCCCTGAAAAAAAAATCGTCCGCATCGCGCCACCGTACGTTGGTAATACGTTGTTATCGCACTTATCAATCTAATTACGATACGAATTCATTTAAATTGCGCGCTTATCGAAAATAAACGTCGCCGGCCGCTATTTAATTAGTATTTACTAGTAATGAGTCGATAAAAAAAATTAAGATTACAAGATTAAATACACTTACGTCCGTTCCGAATTCGATTTATCGTCTGCGATCGGTTCGCTTGTTACATTTGACTGTTTATGTTTTGTTTGGTTTTTTTTTTCTGTTGTGCGTCGTCGACTCGGTGGCGGTCGAGCGTCGCCGTGGACCCTCCGCGAGGGGCAGTCGCGCTATCAACTTTGGCGGTTGTTGTCAAAGTTGTGGCGGCACGCGCCGTTTACGTCACACACACATGGCCGCGAGCGACACGAGCGACAGCGCCACGAGCGACACGAGCGGCTGAGCGGCCGAGACTGAGCCGCCAGCCGCCAGCCGCCAGCCGCCCAGGAGCGGCTCAGTGGCTCTAAGGTGCCGGCGCGCGAGCCTGCAACGGGGCCGAGATGCACCTGCATCCGTAGCCTTACACTATTATCAATCTGTTCAACAATTTATATTATTTAAATGAACGGGATTTACTTATTAAAGTTTAAATGACAATACATATTAGATTGTTCACGACGGCTTAAAAACAACCCCGCTGGGCAATGGAATCTATTTTGTATGAAAATAGACCCCAAAAATTTCTAGTCAATAATTGATAAATTCTTGACTAGAAATATCGGTCTAATTTTGAATTGTTCTTCTAATTAATATTCCCCTTGCACAGCACGATATTTTTTCTCGCTCAAATCTGATACGAAGCGATAAAAACATGCCATTGTAAAACAATATTGTTGTTTTTATTTCATTTTCTGAATTACTGTTAATGATTATTTATATTGTATATTCATTAAAATTTTTTAGACGACTACAAAAAGATTGGGACATGTAGGATTTATATCAAAATATTTATTCGAGAAAAAGCAAAAATATTTGGGGTCCCACTTTACCTCATTTCTAAGGAACGTGACCATGTGCATGATTCCCTTTATGAAGGAGCATGGACATGGTTTTCATGAATCATTTTATGCTGCCTGCTTTCTAGCTTATATTTTTGAATTCATATGAAGTGAAGAAGATCGTCAGCCTTCACCTCACACTTCTGTTGAACTGCGTCACTTATAATTCTGCAATATGGTCACACATCAGAATACTACCTCCGCTCAGTCTCGGTTAACTTGTCGCGAGGGATCCCCTGTCGTGTGCATACCGCAAGAACCCAAACCGTCTTGGTAAACGGTTTTTTGTGAAGAAATTCTCTCTCTTGGTCATTACTGGCATTGAACGTGTATCATCTACCCTGTTGGTATCGAATTTTACCCTCTCGACTGTGTCCAGGCAAATAGGAGAAGGTTGGTCTCGGTATTCGTTTATTCTCTTCTCTAGAGCGTTATCTGCTTATAACAAGTCACAAGTGACAACTCGCAAGTGATCATTAACCCTGTCACACAATAACAATCATTTCATCATGAGAAAAACCTCCTCAATGAGGAGTGGATTCAATAGAAAGAAGAAAAATGTTCGAAAGTATTGAGTTTAGACCGTTTATCGATCAATAAAAGAGGGTTTTCCTTCCCAAGGCATACTGGTTCTGTGGTGAGAAATCCGTTAGAGACCAGGTATGTATAAGAATATATAGAATTTTTGACAGTTTTGATTGGTTTGGTTTATTATTTTATTTTATTATTAGACAATGAATAAATAGCATGACAAAAAGTTTAAAGCATCCCTCACTCATTATACCCTTATAATCTTTAAAAGATTCTATAAAAATGTTATAAAGGCGATGATAATGAGTATCTCACGCTTAGATTCCATTCCATTGCGCATAAAATGCATATAACCAGTGTAAAGGTTTGCATTTAACCCCTACTAAGCTAAGTTAGTATATGTCTACCTTCAGACGAAAGCTATGAATTCAAGGAATTCTTTATGACACTGAACGATGGTTATGTAGGTGGAAGAGACCATTGAGACACTGTTGGAATGAAAGTATGAGAGACTCATTCTTCTTGCATCTTTATCGAATCTTTATGCGGGAGAATAGTGCTTTAGATTTTCGGTTATCCCATCTATCCATCATATTTAAATAAATAAATATTAATAGCAACCAGAAATATAGCAATTCAATGATATTTTTACACGGTAGATACGTTCCACCAAGCACCGTGTAAAAATATGATAGAGTTCATAGAAAAATTAAGATTGATTCTAAAAACCGTGTTATTTTAACGAAAAAAACAACATTGTGGTGTAAAAAATCGTATTTGAAAATTAAACTCGAAACCTAATAGACAAGTTTTTAGTTGAGAAAAAACGATGACCCTGGTTAGCTTAGATGTAGTCCTAAGTAGCCCTTGTTTTTGTCAATTTTTTTTTAGAAAAGATTTATTGGGACAAGAAAATAAATCGTGCCTGAATAAATATATTTATTAAATCCACGGAGCCTGTTTGTCTTGGAAATTAAACAAAGAAACGATTTCAATTAATATTTCAAATATACAAATGTTATCTATGATAAGAACTTAATATAAAATCCATCAAAATTATTAGGGTTAGATTTTAAGATATACAATTTATTATCATTTGAAACATTAATTTTAATTAATAAATTAGTCTAAAATTATATGGCTAATTAAAACCGTGCTAATTTATAGTTTGATGTGTGCGATGCGTCGACATAAACATTGGCCGATGGTTGAGAGCGCCTGCATTACACAAGAACAAAAGTCGTCACATGGCGATCGAGCGGGACGGCAAGCGATTGGGGCGTACCTCGTGCCTCTCTTTTGGACAAAAAGAGTTTTCCAAGTTTTCCCTCCGTACGCAACTTCCGTTGATTGACGGCTGCATAACAAACAATGCATTTTCGCAACGCGACATTATGCGGAGCTTCGTGAATGGCATCGTGGCGTCGATTAGACGTGTCGCTAATACCGCGACGATATTTCGTAGTCGAAAGACGATCGAGTCGCTAGTGCGAAATATCGTCGGGTTTTGTTTATGCGTTTGTTTACGTTTGTTGCACCGGACGATGGCGGGAATGAGACGATGATATTTTAATCGGGCGTCTTGTATTTTTTAACGCAAAGTGTTGTCTAAGAGCGAGCCGCCGCCGCCGGCTCGCTCTGGCCCGCGGGGTACGGCGGCGCGAGAGAGGGACGGCCGTCGCGGTGGGCGTCGCCGGCCGCCTTCAAACGGCGCCGATTGGGAGGAGAAAAAGTTGCAAAAAGTTGGAAAAAATGGCAATAATCAGTCGAAAAAGTGGGAAAAAATGCAGGCGATGGCGATTTTCGGCCTCCGTTGTCATCGACGCGCACAACAACACATGCAGACTCGTATCGATTTGACGGACGCCGATTCGGCCAACGGCGGAGGCGTTTTAAATTTTCGCGCCAAGCAACTTTATTCTCTATCTATGCAGAAAATATAAAATAAAACAAAAAATAGATAATTACGAAAAATTAACAGATATCCACGAAATTATCAAGTAAAATTGTAAATTTGTTATTATTCAAAATCTTGTAAACTTACGCGAATAACCCTTTACGATAAATGATTCTTTTAAAAAATATTGCTACGGGTTGAAGCCTTTTTTAATGAATTTATTAAATAATAATGTTTATAGGGAAAAAAATAATAAAACATTTACAACGTGTTGAATACATTTTTACAAAAAATAATTCTCCAGGACGAAGTCAAGGCTTCCTATAACAAGTATCGTAATAAAAATATTGTTCGCCTTCTTTTTCTGGGAGTAACACGGTCCGAGCACACCATTACAGACTTCAAACCATAACACCACCAAACCAAAAAATAGAGAATTTACAGATAATTACGATAAATTAACAGATTACGAAATTATTATGCAGAATTGTAATTCAACATCAATAAATATATAAAAAAAATTGATTCCCTGAATTTTTGTTATCATTCAAAATCCTGAAAACTTTACGAATAACCCTTTACGATAAATCATTCTTTTAAAAAATGTTGCCACGGATTAAAGCCTTTTTTAGTGAATTTATTAAATAATAATGTTTATGAGGGAAAAAATAATAAAATATTTATTACGTGTTAGATACATTTTTACAAAAATTAGTTCTCCAGGACGAAGTCAAGGCTTCTTATAACAAGTACCGTAATAAAAATATTGTACGCCTTCTTACCATGAAACCAATGTACGATCGCCTTTCGGTAGCATAAAAATTCCCAATGAGTTGCATCATCAATTCTTGGTGAAATTTTACAGGTTTTAACAGATTTCTTCCTTCCCTCTTATTGCATTTTTTATACAAAATAATACAATTGATAATCGAGGTTTCAAGCCCTCAAAAAAATTCCATCAAGCATTTTGATATTGCCATTCTTCGCGTACTCGTCGATGATGGATTTGCCACCGCCCTACCGGAGCACTACAAAAACATGATTATTTGGATACTAGTCGATTAACCGTGTCCACTCCACCCATATTTATTTTATATGGTTGTTTATCACTATTGGCTTATACACAACTTTATTTTGGCTAAATATATTCGTTTCTTGTTGAGTTTTCCGAGATCTTCTTCTCACCAATCGCAGTTTTCTTGGCATATAATTTTAGTTTTTTTTTTTTATATATTTAGACAAACCTTCTTTGTTTACGATTATCGTGTCACGTGTCGCAGATTACAGATGTAACACTATACTTTCATATTTGGAACTTAATTATACCTATAATATTTATTGTGACCCGTAAAATTAACTTCGGTGACTTCGTTCTAATTACGCCGAATAAAATATTTTATGTAACTATTTTTCAGGTATAATTTTTCCATTGATTATATCTGAATATCTAAATGTCCAAATCCAGATATTTTCAATCGTGTATCGTATTCTGCAATTTTATTAATTGTTTCATAAACAGGAAGATATAAAGATCAGCCATCGCGCTCGGAACAATTTATTTAGCAATAATCTATTCTTCTATAGCTAGGGTTGCCATAATTGCATAGGATTGATACGGGATTTTTGAGTTTTAAAAACAACGTTATTTAAAAAAAACGTGTAAAAAACCAAGGATTGAAGAAAATTTATATACATATGAGCAGATGTAATTGATGCCGATGAAACTGGTTTATACCGGAAGAAAATGCTTACTAGAACTTATTTATCCATTTCTCAAAAAACTGATAGTGTCACTAAACACAGCAAAATATCGGTGATAGAATTTTGAAAAAATCACTGCAAGGTATAAACATGGAATATTTTCCTATACGTTCGAGAGCTTACAGGAGAGCTTTTTTTAGGCTTTATAATAGGTTTATTTTATTTTCTATGCAAAGCCAATCCTTTTTAGCCCAGTTATATTTATTAAAATATTGGGGGCAAGTCATTTTAAAATTATACTGATGATTCAAAACTGCTTTAATTGACTCCGATGAAAACCTGTTTCTTTCGACGGTCCATCGAGTTGACATTAGGGAAAATATTCTTCGCACATTTGCATTGTGGGCTGAAATGGCAAAAATGTACTCGTATAGCTTTATCAATAATCAATATACTGTGTATTTACAAAAAACTTTAGACGTTTCTCTTCGAGGCTCAATTTTACAAACATTATTCTACCTTTTAAGATATATAAACTCGTCGAATCCCAGAGTTGCGAATATCTATTTTTCTTTCTTGTAATTCTGCAATATTACTGATCAGTTTGAAGTCAGAAAAAACACGTATTTTACAATAAGAAACTAATCTGTCAATTAGTAGTAATTTATAATTTATACTTTATTTTGTAATATTTTTTTCAGAGATTTTCAAAACCTTGTTACGTATAATTAAATACAAACCCATAAATGTGTTCATGCAAGTTGGATATCTCTTGTTTGTATAATACATATATTTTAAATGGTAATGGCATGTTTGCATGCGTTATTTGCAACTGCACGATATTTCATTGTAATATATGTTTGAATTTTTCATTAAAATTTTATTCATTAGTAACGTAAAGTGATAAACTATCCGATTCTTATCATATAATCTAAATATGTTGATTTTTTTTGCTTAATTAGCAAAGAAAATCGCACTTAATTACAGTTGATTCAATGGAATATTTTTAAATACAATGAAACCCCTTTAAGAAATGACGATAAAAAATACGTAAAGTTTTAAATAATCAAAAAAAAAAACAAATCCATATATTCTATTTCATCTTCCTATTACTTGTCAATATGATAAAATGAACGGGACAAGTAAAAATGGAGTTCCACTGAAATTAAAATAAAAATATATATTTTTAAAGATTTATTGCCAAAAACCATAACATATAAAACTTAAAAATATCTTTACCTCTTTTTTATTTTGTCGCTTAACTATGAATACTAATTAAATTTGAGTTGTGCTTATAATTCTAATTAATTAAATAAATAAAATAATATTAAAGATTATTAATTTTCTATCTTATTCAAAAATAAATATAGAATAAATTGCATTTATTCTGAATTTTGTAAAAAATCTTATTCCAAATCATATTTTTAAATATGATCTAAATATACATTCTTGTATTCAGTTAGAAAATTAGTAATAGGCATTTTTTTATATCATCATCGTCATTATTTATCAGCCATTATTTACTTTTACGAGGCTCTCGAATGGTAGTCGAGGCCAAAGGAACCTGATTCTCACAAGTGAGATATCCTTCTTTGTATCTATACCCTCGTTGTTATCAGATTTTACCCTCCTGACTGTGTCCTGGCAGGTAAGAGGGAGTTTGCCTTGATATTCGTTCTCATTTTCTATGGCCGTTAAGATTGTAACAAGTCACATCATGGAAAATACCTCCTCAATGAGAGGGTTCTTTAGAAAGAAAGAAGGGGACCAAACGTATTGAGACTAGACTGTTTATCGTTCAACAGCTAAGGGTTTTCCTTCTCAGGGCATATTGATTATGTGGTGAGAAATCCATTAGAAACCAGATATACATATGCAAATATCTACTTTCCAGGGATGCATTACTTTTTTTTAAAAAATGTTCTAAGTTTCTTGGGTTTTTAGTAAACTCTATGGATATTGTATCAACAGTATTTAATAAATGTGAGATTATGTTCTCTTGAATATATAACAATTTTTTTTTGGGCTTTTCTATATAAATTCACATAACTTGAATCAGTTGATTTAATGGTTTGATTTTTTTATAAGGGTTGTTGGCCATTAACTGTAGTGGTGTGAGAAAGATGTCTTTCATTTTAAAAACATAATTATAAGATAATAATAATAATAACAAGATAAGAGCATTGGTAGATTAAAAAAAAGTATTAAACAAACTGATTTTTTACAAATAATTAATATAAAAGCTATATAAAAATTAAAATTGTATTCACAGTTTGAATGATTATAACTTCAGTTTTAAATTAGCATACAATTAATATTTAAATTGCATAAGAATCTACATAGAGTAGTAGTATATAGTGTAGAAGTGCTTCGTCCTGTTGGAAATAAAACTGCTATCAAAGTCCTCTCAAATACGTAGTAAAACAGATGCAATAAATTCAGGTAATTGGCACCATTGTATACATTTTATTTATTTATTTTAGGACATGTTATATTTTTATGACAATCTATTATATTTATATATATAAACATAATATAGGATTATTATCACATTACACCTAACTAAAAATTTGATAATATATTATTATTCTGTTTTTTATTATATTTATAACACGTATGATCGATAAAAATCGTTTAATAATAATCTTATGTTTTGCTAAAACATCTAAAATCATATGTTTCTCATGTTTTGTACAAATTTTGTGTGCCATATAGAGCTCATTTTCATGTGCGAAAAGAAAATCGGTCATCCATTTCAACGCCCTCATTCGAGACGCCTCCGAAAATACGCGGCGAATTTTCCACTCCGCCACAACATGCACACACCCAGAAGCCCACGCTTCGAATTAATCACGTGACACTGATTCAATGAAAAATCTTGGGCATACATTTGCATATTTTCCATCGGCTGCATCTGTACACGGGGCATACACACAAACTCTCGTGGCGGTTGCCGGTCGGTGTATGGACAAAGCGCAGGCACTCAAAGCGGCTCGACCAGCGCTCCTCAAAGTGTTCGCCGGCGACTACTTACGTGCAAATACGTGCTAGATTAGAGGCCCGTAATTAAATTGTGTGTTCCACGGGATAAACTTATCAGGCACTCTGTACTCATCTAATTATCTATGAGTTACGTCCAGCGTAGTTTGGTGGGACAGCGACGAGTGGCCGAGGCAGAGACGGGGTGAGCTAGGAGGCGAGGGGAAGCGGGAGACTGACGGAGACTGGGTGGAAGCTGGGTGGTTCCTAATTCTACCCCACACCCAATAATATCAACCGTCCTATGAATCATAGTACTGGGTGTGCAGTGCCAGATTTGCAAAGCATTAGCGAGAGACGATCACTTCAGTTAATTTATTAAAAATGTAGACAGATTCTA
>JAGXCT010036042.1:106143-120805 GCA_022495035.1 Philopotamus ludificatus | reverse complement strand
GTTGCCAAGGCACAACACGACGTTGGTCCAAACACGTGGAATAACCACCACAGAAGTATAGGCAAACAAAAGCGAATAGAGGAATATTCATCCACCATGGGTAGACTACCCATAGTACCCATGTAGTAGACTGATGGAGACATTCGAACGTCCTTGTTCTTAAGCGGAAAATGGGGAGGACGTGAAGGACTGAGTCGACCCTTGAGGAAGATTGTCTCAATCTCAACTTGGAACCATTCTGAAGCGATATCGGCTTTGCTCTCCAGCAAGGAACGAGATTCAGTTTTGACAACCAAAGTAATATCGTCGATGTACGCAAGGATGTGCCAGTCGCTCGGTAAAACAATTTTAAGGAGATCGTCACAGAGGACATTCCAAAACAAAGCTACCAACGCAGACCCTTGCGGATTTCCAATTAAAGTTGGTCGACGAAGTACAGGGCATCTGGCTTGAAGAATTACGCCACGGTTGCAGAAGTAGCTTTGGATACGGCTATTCAAGTTTCTTGGAATACCATAATGAGTATCATCGACCATCAACCGTTATCAAAAGCTCTTTAAAAATCGCCAAACGCGCCCATTACGTACTTATTCGAATGAGATAGAATGATCTAATGCTGACATCATACAATTTTCATTGCGAAACGTTAATCTAATTTCACTTTTAATCTACGGGATGATTATCAGTCGCAATTAAAAACGGATAAGTAATTAATGGCGCATGGTCATGGTAACTGTTAAGGCTATCCATCCGCAAGAACCGGTTGATACGAACACATTTTATCTAGGATAGTCACACGTCCATTTGTTGCGTGTGCTGTGTATGCACTTATTAATTGCATCATAAATAGATAATTTATAAATCCTCATACAAACGACCGTATATTTTCCACTGTGGTTTTAAGGAAATAGTTATGTCGCGTTATTTATCATAATTGAATCGTGCCGATATCCGTCGTAATGCAATTTTATTTCTAATTTATCTAAAAAAATATATAAACATTTTGTCTCTATAAAATGTTATATACACATAAAAATAGTTAACAGCTCTGTTATATAACTGTACAATGATATTCAGTGTCAATAGAAATCAAAGAACTTGTGATGGTGATACGTATGTATTATATAAAAGTCACCGCAATATATCAGTGGTCGTCAAGCGATAGATTTTTAGGCAAACATAATATTCATCAAACGCAAAATACCATTTTCCAAGTCAATGAAAACAACGAAGGATATCTCCAATCTCTGTTAGGCCAATGACACGGCGTAAATTGCCCCGAAGGAATGGTTAAACCAATTCCTCGAGTAATTTAATTATGCTATAACTAAATAAAACCAAGACCGAGTTGACTATTAATGACAGTTACATTTACCAGTCCATTAATATGTTAAATGGAATAGAAGTCATTGATAAATAAAATACGTCCATCGGGCTCGATACTCAACAACTAGAATCAGTCAGAGAAAAAACGTAATGTTAAAAAGTCCTACGATGGCTGTTATGGCTGAACTAGACAAGATTTAGAAAAATATCATATATATGGACGTATCATATGAGATAATTAGTTCTGTTTCGAATCAGAAACAGTGACGTAGGTAGAATTTTATTTATCAAAAAATCAATAATATCATTAAATCTTGTAGTTAAAATCAGCGGTAGTTCTCTATCGCTGATCTTAACCAATTTTTAGACTGTTAAGAAGAAATGCGCAAATAAAAATTTAAAGATACATGTCTGTTTTTTGAGACAATTAGATAACGATATTTATCACTTATGTTTTATATAACAAAAAACTTATATGATTTAATTTTAAGACTGCAGGAAAAAGATCAGATCATTACGAACATCTTTGTCCAAGTTACACAGTGGTCTGATGAGCCCCCAGACCTTACTCATTAATTTATAGCTTTTAATTAAGTTTTTCTTTTACGAGCTTTAGCTTTAGAAAAAAAGATTAAACTTCTAATATATGTGACATAGAAATTATATCTTTGTGCAATAGGTCCAAGTACGGGCCTGAGCCGTCGGGGGCCACCCTAGAGCAAACTGGCTCTGGGAAGCCCTCGAGAGTTGACAGGATGCCAGGATGGTCACTGTGACTTTTAGATCGGAAACTAAAGGACTCCTTCGACGAGGATCCTCCGTTGAGTGACAGAGCGTCGTTGGGCGCTTCCTAAGCGGGTGACCCTTTGTCTATCATCCGTGAGGGTTGCGTAACCAATCACCCAGTCAGCCGCCGTGTTCGGATGATGAAAAGCAAGCCTTGCAGTGCTGGGCGTAAGGATAGAGGGGAGGGAATCGATCCCTCATTCCATGACTTAAAACCAACGCATCTTGCAAGTGTACATGCGGCTTACAGGGTCCTCCTTCCTCCTGGTTCACTAAGTCTGCCCCTTTTATAGCAATTATATAGATGAAGAAAGTAATAAATACGTCCCAGATCATCGCTGTTAACGTTGGAGATGGATTAAAAAACGAATGTCACCAACTCAAAGAATATATTAAATAAACCATCAAATGTTTAATATGTCATTTCAATAGGGTTAATGTTAGCTGTAGCTCGTCTCTGTACAAAACATCGCATACCAAAATGGGCTACCGCGGTCTGGACGTAAACTTGGCCTCGACTACCATTCGAAAGTCTGGTAAGCTCCATACATTCAGTGAGTGAGTGTCTCGTAGCTGGCAAATGATGAGAATGAAATAAATAAATAAAGCCTGTGATTCGCCTGTATACAGCAAAACCTTGCATCATTGGGACTGGGCGGAAGATGTAGCTACGTTTCTACAGATCAAATATAATGAAGGATGATGCTAGATATGGCGAGGTCTCCACACCAGGGCTGCAATGCCGATGATTAATTAACCACGAATTATTTTTGCCAAATCGTTCCAAAAAAATGTATTTTTTTTTTGCTTTTAATTTGAAGCATATAATTATATTAAAAACATAAAAATGTTTTTATATTTTTTTTCAACCCTTTTCGGTCCATTTTTTGCACACGGATTCACACGTATACGCGTGAGCGCGGAAATTGGATAAACAACTGTAACGATGTATAATCTGAACATCATAAACTGAAAGTAAGTAGTAAATCCAGTGGCTGATAATCGTTTTATTGTACAATTAAAAATTAACTCCCTTATCTCATTGTAATTTTCCTTATCTCCTTATTTCTTCCATTCCTTATCTCATAAATAAATATCATTTCAGTGAAGATGGGGTACCAGTTTACCCGGCAGATTAAAAAATATAAAATATTTCCATGTTTGGTTTAGCAGTTATTTCTACAGTATAGTCTCCTGTCACATTCAGAATTACTGAAATTTACATTGGGTTAGTTTTGAAAGTGATTAATGGGAACAGAGATTTTTCTCGAAATGTCGTGATCTATTTGGGATCCCAAGTTTTGATTTTTATCGAATAACTCTTAATAATAGAGAATAAATCCTACATGTCACAAACCTTTTGTATTTGTCTAAAGAATAAATATAAATAATCATTCATCATATTGTCTGCAATTGCGAAAAATAAATAAACAACATAATTGTTTTACAATAGCACGGGTGCGATGTTTTTTTATCTCTCCGTACTAGATATGAGCGAGAAAAAATATCGTTCTGTGCAAGTGAAGCTGGGAGCGGGTTTCAGTCGCGGCGTGTCCGTGTGGCGTTAATAAGTAGAAAAAATCAAAATTAGATCAATATTTTGGATTTTTCTACTTATATATATCATGGATAACTATTTTAATTCATAGAATAATCTATTTTTTTTAAATGTCAAGGTAGAGTCGAGTGTTGTCGCGTGTTGGTATTGGACGTGGCGGCGATGGCGGTTGGGCACAATCATGTTTTCGTAGATTTTACGGATCTATGAGGAGCCAGGCCGCTATCCAGGCCAATTCGGCGACGTGTGTGCCACTGAGCGATGTCGTGCCAGCGGATTGCTCCCCGAGGGCCTTCATTTAGCCAAGGCTCGTTCCTGCGGATTAGTCGCCCGAAACTAACAGGAGATCCTTGGCGGAGAGATCACCACCCGTCGGGGCTCATCTCCCCCACAGGGTGTCCCGCCTTGGGCCCAATCCGCCGGCAAGGCCCTTTTGGTCCTGGGGGCACTGTTGTACAAGGATTGGGCAAACGATCTCCCAGTCATGCTCTCTGTGTTCACATGATGAAGAGCGACAGGTCTCAGGAGTAGCCGGAGGATTATTCCTTTCCGGTGAAGCAAATGAAGAGAATCCTATGTTCGGCGGTGTCACGCGCGGGGATTAACGAGACACGTGGGAGTGTGCGAGATCTGGCAAATCCGCGCAGATCTGCCCTGTCGCAAGCCTTATAGTGGGGGGCTAGAGCCGGGCAGGAAGGGAATCGGTTGCTAGCTGCGCCCTGATAATAAGGCCACTCCTTTGGACCTTTAAATGCGGAGGTGTGGTGTGTGACCCTCCCGACCACCGGCAGAGTCGTCCTGTTCCCTGGTTCTCGCAAGTTCGAGCTAACACCGGTGGATTTGGCGTGTTTTTCGTAGAGCCATACTCTGATACTGGAGGTGCTCGTAGCACCCGATCAGACCGCGAGTTCAATACGAATTGACCCTAGCCTCGTCTGATTATTATTGTTACAATCCACGCGATGACATCTCGGCTCCCGGGCTTATGGCTGTCGACTTAAACCGTATTCGAAGTACCAAGATAACCTGGAGTACGACCGTCGCAGTCCTGGCATCAGGGTTAAGACGGACGTATCTCTGCTGGAGATCGCGTATTGTCCTCCAGGTGGCGAAGACCGGCCTTAGGGTTATAAGGCCACTTATAAAAAATATATTGTCGAATAATTTATCAATTCTTAACTTGAAATTTTTTGGGGTCTATTTTCATGTATAAAAACATTCCGGTCCGCTGGGTTCCGCGCCGAGTTTTGCGTTGGGCCGGGCGATTTCGCGAAAAAAATACCAAAAGTTAAGTACATACTTCAGTTAAATCGATGTAACTCTGATACCATTTAAGATACGTCAATATTTATTTTTTGTTGTATTCAGAAAGGTTATCTCTATGTAAAAAAAATAATAGTTCAAAACTTCTCAAAGTAAGGTCTGCGTATCAATGAAATATAAATGATTTTGGTTTAACATCAGCGCCAACGAGGACTCGAAAACGCGTCCCCCGTACTCTACGTTGGCCCGCGAGGACGCGTTTTCGAGTCCTTCGGACCGCAACGTGTTAATTTCATTCATAATAGGCTAGCGGCTTCGGCTCATCGGCTAGCGGCTTCGGCTTCGAGCCGCCGTGACGAATCGATTAATAATATTTTACATGGAGAGTTTATAACGTCTGAATCCTCGAGCATGCTGAAACAATGGACTGTAAAGAAATATGACCTCTACTGATGATTAATATACGTAAATAAATGACATGGATATTTTTTGAAATTATATATTTACACATTCATCGTTTTTATGTGACAAATTATACCAAAAAACTATAATTGGCAAAGCAAAATTTTATTATACCTAAAAAATCATTATTTTGTATTTAACGAAATACTGGTTTCGTGCGAGGTTCTTGGAGTGTCTCGTCTAAGTATAGTACACAAAATTGACCTCTTGGACAATTCTTTAGCTAATATTATAAATTCGCATTATCCATTATGATGTATGTTTTATATATGTATATTTTTTGCACAAAACAAAAGAAACGATTTATATTTACTTTAAAAAATGAAGGTCGTTTATTATGATGTTTACATAAAATGCAATTATTTACAATAAATTCAATAATTGTTTGCGTGTAATGCAAATATTTGCACATACCGTATCGATAGTATTCACGGCAAGTAAATCATTACATAAATACATGTAAAATTAAATTATTTAAAATAATTGCCGTATTAGCATGTTGAACATTGAACGTATTCAAAAAATAGTTTTTTTTAAATTTTAAGAGAATCTTGTGATTTTTTTCTGACATCAGAACCGTGTCGTTGAATATGTAATTCTTTATACGGAATTACATTCCAATAAAAATAATACTTTTATTATATTGAATTAAAATACATAAATACAATTATGTATTTTAATTCAATATAATAAAATAATTTCGGATTATTGCGCTGAAAATATTCATTCGGGGAAAAATCACAATGAAAACCTTTAAGATGTATGCACATGTAGTTTTCTAATCAATCAATATGTGCTTAGAAATTATCCATTCTTCAAATTGTAAAATCGTGTTGATTTTTTTTATAATATTCATATAGACAAAATTTACTTGTGTTGGCTATTCTCAATGATATTCGTGTCAATACACTTTATCTTAAAACTTCAATATTATATAAATAAACATATACATGCACACGTGAATGACATTCGAATTTAAGGATAAAATCTTATAAAAAACTAACTCAAATTGTATTTTACAATTTTATATCATATTTCTTTAAACTATTATATTTATTCTTAGTATTTACTATTAAATATTACATATCATATGTATTGTCTATACATAGCTTTCTATTAGACTATGTAAATTTAAATACTCATTGTTTTTTTTTTAAATAGAAAGTTTAATTATTTGAAAAAATCTATGTAAATCAAATATTGCTAAAGAAACCCAACGAAATGGTTACAGTTTTTGTCATAATGTTTTTGTAATCACTCTTCTATAAATTTGTTTACACGAACAAAACGACCGGCGGAAGTTGTTGTCAGATTAGTGATTTTTCTTATTTCAAGGACATTTCAAACAAAATCAGTAATATGTATGAACTCTTCCATATTCCGAATTCTTTATAAAAGTGATTCATATATTGTTTAAAAAATAATTAATGTTAATATTGTCATATCAAACACATCACGGCTTTTAATCCAACAATGGTTTTTAGATAATTTTTCCTTGTTTTTTTATCCATTGTGCTAAATAAATTATTAATTATATTTAAGTCTGGACTGCTTTCTAGCCGACTAAACACTCTTAAAATATTTTCGTATTCTGCAAATAAGGTAAAAATAATTGATTACATACACGGAAGTAAAACTCATAAAAAATAATTGTCTAATAAAAAGTAACCATTTTAAAATTTAGGTGATAAATACTTCTGGCTATTACACCATGTTTTTATATTCCTGTTTATCAATTAAATATAAAAAAAATATTCATTAGAAGAAGAAGACCCTCTCCTAATCTTGTACAGTCTAATTTATGCATTACTTGACTCATTGAAGACTAATATTCTCCATTTTCTCAAAAAAGTGCGATTTTATTTACTGCACGTTGCGATTTAAAGCCGAACTTATTTTTTTTCTTATCATTCTAATACAAAACTTCTATTCAATTTATAAGATGAATCCTATACTAATTTCACCTGAAATTAAAATACAATTCTTCTAAATAATTTGTATAATTTGGGGATCATCTTTCTCAGAGTTTCGCCAAATCTTAACGTTACTCAGTCTCTTTTTATCTCAAAATAAATATCGACATATTATTATTTTTCCTGGCATAGAGTCAAGATTTTCGATTTTTGAAAAATCGATATGATTTTTGCACTCATTAGCTAAAAAATAAATCATCAGATGAAAGTCAGGACGAAATTAAATTAATTTTTTTTATGTATCGTCAGAGGAGGATATTCTAAAAATAATGGCATTGTTTTTTTGTGAGAAAAAACATGCAAAGATACCTGAAATCGACAATAAAAACCAGTGCGCAATATCCCAAAGCGTGCCCTTCGCTTGGCCAGAGCTGTTTTGCCTCAAAAAAATATTTAAATGAGCAAAATTTTATTAAAAATTTAAATAAACATAGATTTTTTATGTATATATTTTTAATGTAAATTAAAATATGACCTCTTAAGAAATTAAATAAACTAATATTATGCATAATTTTCTTCCTGTTTACTTTGGTTTTTTTTGTTTGACGAGCTTCGTTAAGAACATAATCCGATTTCCATCTATATAACGCATTAGCTGATATCTATAAACCTAAAACGATATTTTTTATGCATTCTATTAGCAATCCATTGAAAAAAATCTTTTTTTAATTATAATCTGTATTTGAAAGATATGTTATTCCGCAGTGGTTGCTTCAATAGATTTTTGTCAATATTCCATTATTATATTTAAGCAAAAAATGTTATGTCTTTTAAAATCGGGTCGATGACCATATTGAATGCGTCCATACAATAAGTTGCTCAAACCATTCGTTGTCTTCGGCGATCTAATTTGTCATCGATGTGTTTGAATTTTGTATTCCGCACGTTTACTATTTGCAATAGCGATTTTCTGTAATAATCGCATTTGCCAATATGGTGGGAGTCGACAAGGACTTCAAGCCTCGACCACATCTCACTTCATTCTTGGTTCTCAGCGGCGCGCGGTGGTCCTCGACGGCCATGGGTCGATTCGTAGTTCTGATCTTCGCCATTCTTCTCGTTGCCAATGCAGAAGACATTGACGCGACAACGGAAACCAGCTACGATGGAACAGGACGATCGGAAGACGAATCATCCCCGACTACCGACGATTACACCATGCACGAGCTAGAGACGGAAACGAATGTGCCCTCAACAGAAATTAATCTCGTAACCAAGATTAAACCGCCCCTGAAGATTTTTGACACCCTGAATCCGACCAACGCCCTGTCTTCGTCGATTTTATACAACAGAGAAATAAACAGCAATCCAGACCTAGGTCGCTATTCATTTTTGAACATAACGACATCACAAGAGAGACTCAAACTAGCCAATAATTATGGAATATCTGCAGTTTTATCTGGTGATATATTCAGTTTAAAAAGTGCAGTGGATAGCATGACGGATTCGTTGTGTAAAAATCATAGTATGGAATTGATCAATGGATTGCTTTCGGGGAAGATGTGGGCTTTGAAAAGTGAGTATACGATTTTGTTCAAAGATTTATTTATTGTATACATGTTTTTTATCACATTATGTATTGTTAAATATTCAAATGCATTGTTCCTCATTGCTCTATTGCACGCAAAGGGTTACAAACTCTAATTGCCATTATGGAATGCAAACATTGTATAATTGCCGCAATTTTTATTGAATCTCTTATCGCCTAAATATATTACGCGATATGAAGCAATGGCGATTTCAATGTCGATCATGCTGTTCACGTGCTGAATAACAAACAACATGGGATTACATTAGGTCCGAAACGAAATTATTGGCCTCATTCCATCGATGGACATATAGAAATATTTTTTTATATATAAAAACCAGTATCGATCTACCTTTTTGATACAAAACAGATACGGCAGGTATTTAATTTATGGTAAAAATATAATCCAGATTAATATTAGTCATTTGATCAAGGTTATGTAAATTAATTATGAACTTGTTGATACATTTTATCGATATATTAATCTTAAATTTTTTGATTTCCGTATCGATCGTTTTTGCATTTTTGTAAAATGTAATAAATAGAATTTATAAAGAGGAAGTGGTTGTAACAATAAAAAAAACTGTCATTAGATCGACCCTCGTATCAAATCACTCGGCTTGATGCATTGTGCAATTCAAGATCTTTAATTACGAAAAAAATATAACTAAAAAATCATGTTCCTTGAGCAGTCATATACTTAATATGCCCTTGAAATTCCCGGAGATATGTAATAATTGGTCATTAATTGTCTTAGTAGGTGAACGTACTATCACGCCCCGGTACTTGAGTGAGGATTACCCTCAAGTAAAAAGATTAAAACAAAGAGTCGTAGCCTTGTCTTTTTTCAGACGTGTCATCTACGGGGTTTTTATAGATAAAATTGTCAATTTTTGGCGAGCTGGAACAATTATGAACCTCCAAACCTAATTCGGTTCAGAACTACGACAGCTTCTTTCTTTCAAAACATCGTTTAGCTTCCACTCTTCTCTCCATGGTGCTTTGTAGAGGATGATACGTTGGTCCACGAGCTTCCGCTTCTGGTAAAGAAGTTGAAGTACGGTTGTATCCATGAAATCTTCAACGTTCTTCATTAGCACCACATTTAAACGCTTCTATCCGGTTATTGTTCGATACCAGCAATGTTCATGTCTCACAACAATACACGAGAATACGTGACAACGCCGACTTAGGATACGAATCTTCAAGGAGAGTCAGCATGGCGAAAGTCACCATCATTAATACCGGTCTACCGCCATGTCGCTCCATTTTCCGGTCAGTTTCAATGATGCAACGTTCCGCTGTACTCTAATCACATCAGCCTTGGTCTTCCTTTCCTCCGAGGACAGGAAGGCTTATTGATCATAAGCCTATTTGATGGCTGGATGTCCCGCATCCTTGATAGGTGACCGGCCACTCTGACGATAGCTGTGACCGGTATATCCTTGTATAATCGGTACAGCTCCTCGTTGCTTCGGACACGCCTTTCCTCGGCTCCAATATTCAGTTGCCGCTCATCTTGCTTTGTCAGAGCCCAACATTCAGATCCGTATGTTGAGACGGGCTTGATGTGAGTCATGTAGAACTTGACTTTGGTCTTTCTTAAGAGTAATCTTCACAGTTGATGCAGTTAGAGTCCAAAGTAGCATTGGTTTGCCAGCATGGTTCTCTTCGCTGTACTCTTCGACTCTCATGAGACTCGTCCTTGTCATATAGACATGTATTTTGTATTGGTATCAATGATCCTCAGTCACATACATATAGCCGCTCGTATTATTCGCTGAGATACATCCTTGAGAGCTGCCCAAGATCTAGCCACAATGTCTATTTCGTCCTCATAGGCAAGAGGCTACACCGATTTGTTAATCTTGTCGAAAGCCATCAACATTTTTATAATTATGTTGTTGGATGGCGAAAAAGCATGGGATGGTTTAAGCGAGAGCCTCGATTTGGAATTCGGGTGTGTTTCTTAAAGGATGTAGTAAGAAGAGTGTTTAGATTTTAAGGTTTGGATCGAGAATTTATTCACACTGCACATCTTTAATTCTTTTTACTCGAAAATAAAATGTCCCCCGTAAAGAAAATTAGAGATCAAATGGATATAAACGTAGGAATAGAGTACTAGAACGCTGCTCTGTGATTGTTCCCGCATTCTTCATTTTTATTAAAGTGTGAAAAATAAATGGTCGCCAAACGGTAGCTACCTGTCGCTCGCGAGCGGCATTTCGGTAGCTCGCGTAGAATATTTTATAATATTTATTTAAATTTGCCTCTCAAATTTTATTATTGGATCCTGAAATTAAATATTTATCGAAATAAATTTCAATGAATTGCCTAAAAGTTAAGAATTGCGTCTCGAAACCAACCGTGTCGTCCTAATGGCGTTTATTTATAATGGAAAATGGACCCCAAGCATTTCAAGTCAACATATTGATGAATTCTTCACAATATCTTAACTTAAAATGTTAAAAAATGGATTATTCAGAGAATAAAAATAGTTATTCATGATATGCTTCATAATTTGGTCAATATTTTGATTTTTTTCCCAATATAGCGCGTAAGTGACGTACGAACTCTGCGATGTCCCGCCGCAAACTGAGGCACGACGCCATCTCAGAGATCTCGCCGCACGTGTTACTAGTACGGTTTTAATCGCACCAGACAGCATACCGGATGCGAGCGAGAAAAATATCACGTCCGTTTTAATTTTTATAAAATAATAAATAAACCGTTGATTTTTTTAATTGGAACTTGTATAAGTAGCTTAGTAAACAATTTAAATTTTTCCCAAATTGGCTCATATCCTTATTGAGTTTGGTGACCACAGGTGCAAAGGAAATTCCAATAAAAAAATTAAGAAAATATACATAGATACGTTTCAGTGAGTTCAGTGGAATTATTTTATTTAAATATTTAACCGGATATATATCTTTAGTGCATTATCATCAATATTCTCTGAAATTTAATTATCATTATCGATATTTAAGGATAATTTCAGCGCATATATTAATACGATAAATAAATTCGTGCGGTAAATTTTCATTGCATGAATAATAACAACATATTTGTACAATCGATGGGTTTTTGGACGTGACTAATATTTGTTGAAATAGTGTATGATGCATCTGCCAAATCCGCCGTTGGACTGTTGTGGGGATCAACGTTTCAACTTGGAAACTATGATGAATGCCTCTCCATCGCCCCCAGTTCCAGCGAGGGCAATAACAGAAGAATTCAGAGCCAATATTGCCTAGCAAACATACAATATAACAAGAAAAAACCAAACACAAAAAACGTCACAAAGGTTAGCCAAGCTATAAAACAAATATTATACATTGTACTTGTATGATTATTTAAATTATGAAGACATAATATTATAAGTAATCATGTAATAAATTAAATTAATGTTTATTTATAGAGATTGGGACCTAGAGATGACATTCATTGGGCGATCTGTACTCCGGCGTCGTGCTCATCAGATCAAGTTCAAGAATTTGTATCGAAACTCCTCTTGCGTTCGGCTAATGATGCAGAGGTCACAATACCATCGAATTACTGTCATAAAAATAAAGATGTTGTTCTCGAAGATAAAGACATCGGTTTCATGTAAGTGACATAATGAAAAATCAAATATATAACAATTAATAAATTGATTCGTATTGAATTTTTCAGAACGTTTTTGTCAGGATTTTCAATCATAGTATTCGGATGTACTTTTTATCACATATACATCTATATTAGATATAAAGATAGCGACCAAGACGAAACATCAGTCACATCGGCAATATTGTCGTTTTCCATTGCCAGAAATCTGAATAAAATTTTCAGCGTGAAACAGCAGAACGAATTAGGATTAGATGCCATCGCTGGAATCAAGACTATCTCGATGATTTTTATTTTAGTGGGCCATGCATTGATATTTTCAATATCGGGACCAGTCTCGAATACTAGTTTTTACGATGATGTAAGTAAATATTATTAATGTACTCTTTCGAGTAAATCCTTGGAATATCTCAAAGTTTTGAATATTTTTTTTCAATATTTTGAGGAAAAATACTAAAATAAGATTAAAAAAATATATTTTATGGTCCTTCCTCTATTTTCATTAACAGTTTGAATCCGGGCCGGGATTTAATTCATCAATTTCTCTATTGTTTCTGGCGTTATCTATGTTATCTCTATGTTATTAGTGATTTTAAATTGGCAGACTTCTAATATGCCATCAATTTTCGATGGAGGTTAGATCAGGATTAAAACTTATGTCTATGACAATGTTGAAATATCATGTGATTAAATCTTTGACCTGTGAAAATAAGATGCCCGATGGCACATTGCAGAATCATTCTAAAAAGATTCTCATTAATAATTCTTTTATAAACTCCTACATTGACAATTCCATCGTCAAACACTAAATCTCTTACTCAATAGTAAGAAAAGCATCCGCAAACCATTTTTCTTGCTGCCTTCTCATGTTTTCCTCTTTGGATACTGAATGCCATCCGAGCCAAACAAGTCAAATTTGCCTTCATCCAAGTAGATCATCTTCCTCCAGTTTTTTTTTTAGTCCAGGTCCAGTAAACTTTTGGCCATTAGAGTTTTTTGGGATGTATTTGTTTAAGGAGAAGTCGTTTTATCGCCGGTGATCTTTAGATAAAACCTTCTCTATACTTCCTCCACCTCCGATGAACTCTGCTCTTATATCCACTGCAGTTTTAAATCAGTAGGTTTGAGCAGAACCAGAACTGATCTTCTGGAAGCGGTTGTCTTCCTTTTTGGTCTGTTCCTTTTATGAGCTCTACAGACCCAGTTTTTTTTAATTTCTTTATAAATCTAGTCACTGCATATTGACTAAACCCACCTATACTATTTTCGTTTTGTCAAATGGGTTCATTTCTTCATATTAATGTTGTTTTTTTTACTATTTTGTTGTCCACTAAATCGTATCGACCTTTATTTCGCGCTAAAAAATTACACATATATTTACGAAATATATAATTCGACCTTGTAAATTTACGCCCTAGAAGAGAGCGCTATAAGAGGGGCTGTCGAACTCGTTATAGAAAACCGCGGTATAGTACGGAGCGTTATAGAAGGGTTTACTGTAAGTTTCATCACTATTTATAAAGACAATTTTATTTGAAAGTTGTATCAACAACCCCCATAAACAAATCAAACTGAAAATCATTAAATCAACAGAATCAATTTTTGTGAAGTGATCTAGAAAAGCCCAAAACAAGTTTGCTTTATATTCTTGACATCATAATCCCGCATTCCTTTTATATACTGTTGTCACAAAATACATGGATTTAAAACTAAGAAAACTTTCATAAAAACTAAAATAATGCACCCCTGGAGAAATTCGTACATGAATGTATGTATGTATAGATTTCTCACCACAGAACCAATATGCCCTGGATAGGAAAACCCAACCTGTTGACCGATAATTGGTGTAGTATCAATACTTTTGCTCCTCTTTGTCCTTTCTTCTTTCTAAACCCCTCTTTGAGAAGGTATTTCCCATGATGAAAGGATTGCTATTGCGCACCAGGATTCATAATTACTTGCGACTCGTCACTTATGACTCGTTATAAGTAGATAACGTCTAGAGAAGAAAAATACCGAGGCAAACCCCCTCCTACTGCCTGTATACAGTCGAGAGGGTAAAATCCGATACCATCAGGCTTGAAGATTTACGTCCAATACCAGTAATGGCCAGAGAGGGAAACTCTTTACAAAAAACCGCATACCAAGACGGCTTGGGTCCCC
>JAGXCT010036042.1:79186-104447 GCA_022495035.1 Philopotamus ludificatus | reverse complement strand
CAGTATTTTTACCTTTTCGATAATAAATAAGTAAAATTTGCCGAAAAAGTATTTTCGTGGAAACCATTCATACCATTGAGTAGACTAACATTTTGTGCATATTTAGTGAATGGTTTAGTCGAACTGAACAGTGCGGGAACAATCCGGGATCCCACTTACATGAGCATATATAACTTGGTAAATATTAATTGAATATATATTTATTTTAAACCACAATTACTTAAATTTACATTTTTTTCAGACTATATTAACATTTTCACATGTCATGCAAACCTTCGTCGGAGCGTTGGTATTATGCTTAATGTTTGAATCGCCCATCCATAGGATAGAAAAGATTTTACTCTCCACAGTTGGTCTGTATAATATATTGTTTAGCAATTTAATATGTTTATGTTTCTAAATAATTTGTATTTATATTTCTAGGAAGAAAACGTGACGTGGAGAGCAATCCTAATTTAAACGAAAGTAGGAATAAATCGAGTAGTGATTTATTAAAATAATTAGATGACTATTTACAATAAATCAGACATTTTCGTCAATTTTTGTCAAGTTACTTGGCGATGAAGTACCTGATAGTTTTAATGCTGTGAATATATTTAAATATGTAATATGTAATGTAATAATAATAAAAAATATTTTAAAAAAATGTTTTTTTCTAAATATATTATTTCCAAACAAATAAGATACTCACATTATTCGAAAATCCTAAAGATTAGCACATATTTATTATTTAATCAAAGATTTTACTATAATTTTCATAAATTTATCGTGCAAATGGGGAGTTGATTAATTATACGTCGATTATCCGTTTGTTAATAAGTGTAGAATTTTTATTAATCATTTTTACTTGATATTCATTTATTCGTCGCTATTTTTACATTCCTGCTTTTATTTAATGAATAATATATTTCTCTATTGTGCGACGTGCTAAAAACAAAAATTTGTTATGGCAACACTTTGGCATTTGACGTTTCAATACATTTGTTATTTAGAACAGTAGAAAGTTTATCACTTCGTCCGGCCTAACAATTGATAAATTAATCTGTGTCGTACATATATAATTTAAAACGATTGTGAATAATATTTATTAACATCAGTGATTGTCAACATTTGCATTATGCATGCGAGCTCATAACATCCAATGGATGTGGTCCACTCGAAATTCTATGAAGTCATTTGGTGAATGTAACGATTATGTCTTAGGACAAAATGTCCGACTACGAAAGTCAGTTCCAAGCTGATCTGGAAAGGGCTCAGGCCCTCAGCTTGGAGACATTAGCGTTCGAGCAGTGCCGACAACAGAGGAGGCCCTATACAGGTTAATTACCGCGAATGTCATTGTGTTTCATCATATAGGTTATGTTGTCATTAATTATATCGGTCTAAACTCCGTGTATATGCAGATGTTTTACGTTGGATTTTCTGATTATGGTTAATCAATTCGGGTTACTCACTTGTAGTTGATTGGTTGACCAGTGAAGAAGTCAACATATCCTTAATAAAATGTTGATTAACAGTGAAACTTTATAATGTAATAATATTGAAACGAAGTTGGTCATTTATCTTAATTAATATTTAATTGCGTTTTTCATTTTATTTATGATTTATATCGCTAAGCTTAAAAATATTTGAATAGGTTCTCCAATATAATTTGCAATTTAATTATTGAATTTCAAATTGATTATCTACTGATATATTTATAGTTTTATTATACACATAGATATCTATCATTTTTTAATACGTACATTTGTCATCTGTATGAATCACAATCGAATTTGAACCAATATTTATTATGAATAATACAAATTAATGTTTTTTTCTTAAATACTTTTGGATTAGATCCGATTGTAACAAGTATTTATAAAAAAATGATTTATAAGTTTCTAATACATTATATAATATCATCATCAATATCCTTTGCCATCCACAAGACACTCACTTGCTGAGTGTATGGGCCTTACCAGACTCTTGAATGGTAGTCGCGGCCAAAGGAAGGCCGAGAGTCCATACCGCGGGGACCCAAACCGTCTTGGTATGCGTTTTTTGTAAAGAGTTTCCCTCTCCTGGCCATTGGACGTGTATCCTTTACCCTGTTTGTATCGGATTTTCATTATTTAATATATTTATACTTTATTAATCATACATACATTACAGCCTATATGATATCTTTGTGCGTAAAGTATATTTTTAAAATCCCCATTAGAGATAACATTATTCAACTTATCAGATAAGGGCTTATAATAAATTTTCTACAAGTTTTTGCTTATATTTTTATTTATTGTCGCAATATTTAATTATTTCAAACAATTTTTTTCAGGGAATATTTCAAAAAATGATAATGATCCAAACGGAACAGTCCATTCTAACGCAAACGAGTTTCCACAAGCGATTCCGCCGCCGCCTCGTAGACCAGTACGTCGTCCGAGGACATCTCCGCATCCGACTGATATGCGATCGACGTCGAACAGTCCCACACCGTGCGAAGGCGGAAATACCGATGATTTAATTTCATTCAATACTCCGTCATCAATTGAAAAAATGCACATGGAATTAAAAGAACATGTAAACAGGTAACGTATATTTTTACTCTCGATCTCATCAAAATATTTTTCATCGGGTATAATTTTTAATTGTTTTTAGATTACATCAACAAATTGAGCCGGTGCCGGCGTTGATTCCGCCGCAATCAATTCCGAAAATTTCCCGCAGTAACTCTTCCGTATTGTCGTATTCCGCACAAAATATGTATCCATATTCTATCATGGATCATACTAAAGCTAATTCGTATGCGTCCAATCCTTACATACAAAATGTTTACAGGCCGGAGATAAATAATTCGACGCCAAATCAATTGAATTCGAGACCCAAAGACGATTTCGGGGAATCGTTGACTTTTATAAGTCAAAATAATTTGTATCCCGATCTTAGTATCATTCAAAGCGACGATATCAGTCAATGCGACTTCAATAATTTTTTGAATAGCTCTAGAACTACAACTCGCAATAATATTTCTAATAAAAATACACCACAACTAAATACAGTCACTAGAAATCAGACTAATTTATTTTACGATCACGCGAATTCGTCTGACGAACAAGACTTCCATAACATTATATTTAGAAAAAATTTACCGACGTCCCAATCCGTCGATAGAGAATTTTGTAGTGCAATCGAATCTGATTTAAAAAATTCGAGCAAAAACTGTTCAATTAATTCAAGTAGATCGAATATCGAATTAAGTATCGAAGCGAATAAAATATTGAATGCAACAAAATCAATAATTAACGAGGATGCCTTACTACCGCAACAAATAACATTGCCGTCATCGTATAACATTAAGGTTTTTATCATTTATTTATTTAATTTAATAGATTACATATGTTAATATAATAATATTAATCATATTTTCAGCCTGTAATAAGTAATTGGGCATCGACGTCAAAACAAGAACCATCAATTAATTTAATTGATTTAGCAACAAATGCCAGGTATGCTTGTTTAAATTTAGAATATTATTAGGGGGACCGAAAAGTAATCAAAATTATCGTTTTTGCAAGGCAGTTATTCGATTCCCTTTTTAATAAAGTCTCGTTCAAGTAACACATTTGAACGAGTTTTCATTGAAAAGCTCGTTTAAGTGTGTTCTCACTTCTCCAACATTATTAAATTTTTTTACCTCTTAATGTATGCTCTAACGATCTGAAAAGGTGATAATCCGACGGCAAGAGATCCGGTGAATAGAAGGGATGAGTCAAAAGTTCCAATCCATGCTCCCTTATTTTTTCCTGTGTTATTTTTGCAGCGTAAGCCTCGCATTGTCGTATTGAAGGATCCTTTTTTTGTTATTGACCAAAACAGATTGTTTTTTATGAGCACATGTTTCATTCGCTCGAGTTGTTCACAATACTCTGCCGATGTAATGATCTGACCGGGTAATTTCTAAAAAATCCTTAGTGTATAATTCCTGAAAAATCCCATGACAGTTATTGTTAATTATGGTCGAGGAGTCGGAACAGGTATTTCTCCGGAAGAAAGCCATTGTTTTTTCGTACAGGATTATTATATAGCACCCACTTCTCATCTCCAGTTACAATTCGCCCCAAAAACGGATCGGCTTCATACCAAGACAAAAGAGACACGCAGATGATTCTCCGTTAATCGAGCGCCATCTCTATCAATTCCTTGTCTGTACAATTTTCCTATGCGTTGAAGATGATCCTGAACTGTAGACCATGGACAGGCAATCTTCAGTAATAATTCCTCAATTGTTTGACGAGAATCTGAATCCACCACCGCCTTCAGGATATCATCATCTAATTTTTGGGGTCGTCCTTTTCGTGCGACATCTTTGAGATTCCTACTTCCATTTTTAAACTTTTTAAACCACCGATGACACTTGTTTAGTGTCAGAATATTCCTGTAAGTATGGGTCATTTTTTTCACTGCTTCGTTTGCCTTCGTTCCTTGGTCGAAAAAAAATAGCATACAATAACGTGTGTGCTATTTTATTATTGGCCTTATAAAGGTTGATGTTATACATGGAAAATGTTGATCGAAAGATTTGTGACTCGGACCACGGCGAGACTTTACTCTCGCCGGTGATGGAAATGCAAACACAGCTTAGAAACACATGACACATTTATCGGTACTCATTATTGTTCCACGGCATCTATGAATGAAGACTACGTAGTTATGTCAAGATAATGTTCCGACAACTTATTATAAAGCCCAGAGATGCGTATGACGTGTGATTGTATTCCTGGTGAACTTAGACGAGAGACCTGCTGGGGGCTCTATGATGGCATGTCAGTCTGCAGTCTGAAGTCGGTGATGCTGAAGGCGGAGTCTGCAGCCAGACATCAGCGATGGTGTCAGTCAGCTTGTCAGTAGTTAGCAATGTTAATTATACCGGTGTCGATGTGGTTGTCAAAGGAAAGACGGAGATCTCCAGAGTTGTCATGACGAAGAAACGCAGGAGCGTGTTCACGCTGCAACTGTGGGCGGAAGTCTCCCTCGAGGCGACGCACTGGTGTTGTCAGGAAACAACACGAAAATAATAAAATATAATTGTGACCAGTGTGTGGAATAACCACCACACCCTTGACCGTCTTTCCCCCTTTAACATAATAACAAAACTTACCTGTTTGCGGGACATTGTCACAACACAAACTAACCGTGAATGAGCCCATCGAAAAAAAATTTGATTACTTTTTGGGTCCCTATAATATTATTTTACAATCTATTCACGTATATTTTTTTTAGTACTTCGGATGTTGTAAATCAGCAATTCAGCGTATTAGAAGCATTTGATCCGTTGATTGCTGATCAAAATATAAATGGTACGTTTGAAAAAAATATATTTGTTATGTATGTTCTATTGTTTTAATCTATTTTTATTTCGTTATCTTTAGAATATGCTTTCAATAGCGAATGTTCAGCGAGTAGCATTTATGAAGAGTATGATCCATTAGATTATATATATTCTGAAACTAAATCGAAAGAACCGATATATGCGGTACCTAATAAACAAGAAAAAGATACGCTATCGCCTTTACCGTCTCCGCCGCCGAAATCTCTTCCGCCGCAATATCCAAAAATGAAACGAAGCAATACACTCAATGTAAATAATAAAAATACTATATTATTTTATTCGTTTTTGTTTATTTAATTTAATTTTTATCTAATTTCAGAGAAAGTTGTATGAAACCGTTGTGCCGATTAAAATCAGACGTTATGAATCTGAGCTTGTCGCATTTCTCACTATGATTAAAGACGTCAGATGTAATCATAATTGATATATTTATTATGTGCATCGTATAAATTTTGTTTTAATTATTTTTTATCATTGTTTTAGCGAAATTTGTATATACCAATACTTTGACGAATCCCGGATATGTTGTGGCCTCAAAATCGGGAGGGAAATATCCTAAAGGAACTAGCATCAAACTTTTAGTACATTACAAAGAGTATCAACCTATTACTTTTACATGCGATGGTATGCAATGATTTTTAAAATTAATTATAATATTATTAGCCTAGGGTGGAAAATATCTTTTTTTTAAATAGAAAATATTATTTAAACAAAAGGTATCCAATGTTATTCCGTGGGTTAATTTTTAGTATTATTTATAAAATATTTCCCTGCAGTATGGACAGTTTTTTGGGAAATTTTTATAGTTTTCCTAAACGTTTAGGAAGGACATAAAAAATGATAGTCAAAGAATGCTGTCGGGTTCCGTTTGATGTGGATGGATTTGTAGTAGTCTAATTAGGATCAATTTTTCTAATTGAACACATTAAGTATCAGGCTGCGATAGCCTGCTTAGTCGTTATTTATTAATTTCCAAAAAAAGAGTCTTTTTCAGGGCCAAAGATGGTCGGAGTGTCATAATGAGCACTTGCTTTGAAAATAAATATTTTTTTTGGAAGCTCTCGTGGCACCGCAACATTTGTAACTGGGCCAGATTAGAAGCTCCAGAATTGTTCCAGCTCGCCAAAAGCACACAATTATTTTAAGAAAAAATAATGTAGGCTGCCTATAGAAGAAAGGATCCTTTTCTCGTTGCTTGTTACAATTTTTCCCAAAAACGAATCAGTTTCATCCCTGAAAAGTAGAACATAGATATGAAAGACTTTTTAAATGGTCATTCACAATCTATGTCTCTTGAGATAATTTCTTGTTGATTTTTCAAGGATTTAATTTTCCACCAATGAATTTAATGCGTCATCTTCGATTTTTAGAGGTTTTCCTGATTTCGGGTTACCCTACTACCAATCACCACTTTCAAATCTTACAGGAATTGGCACTCCTTTTCATTCAACAAATTCTTAAGTTATGTTATTTATGTATGTAATAATTATTATGATCATTTATCTGAGGAAAGCTTGCTCAAATATTTTTCTACAGCTCTACTACATCACAGTATTGAACATCAACTATAAATTGAATCATATTTCTGTAAAAATGCGGGAATTTCTCTCTTGTTAACCGATCCGTCACGGCGGCTTGAAATTAACGGCTCTGGGTGATGGGGTCTATTTTGTATGAAAATAGACCCCAAACATTTCAAATCAAGATATTATTCGACAATACCTTGGCATTTATTTTCAAAATGGATTTATGTCCCGGCTCGGTGTATATGGGCTCATCACTTGCACAGCACTATGTTTTTTCTCGCTCATATCCGGTACGGATATATCATGTAAAATAAAATTGTTGTTTTTATTTTTTTTCGCAATTGCGTACAATTAAAGGTCGATATTTATTTATAATATTTGTTCTTTAGACTATTTTAGACAAATACAAAAAGTTTGAGACACGTAGGGTTTATATTAAAAGAGTTATTCGAGAAAAATCAGCACGGCTAGGTTAAGGGGTCGAGAACCAAATAAAAATGTAGGAAAAAGGTTGGGAACCCCTAGTTAAAATCATTGTTTCCAAATTATCAAGGTGCCGCCATAGCTTACGCAAATTGGCTTCTACCAGATTCAATTCTTTAATAAATAAAAACAATAAAATATGACACAAATACATCTCCATGAGGCTTTGATATTTTTACTAGGGTTAAACAGAGGTTCGAAATAATACACAAAGTAATGTGTTTACTCGACGATAGTCAGCGGTAAAAATTTTTCACAACAACTCAACGATAACATTACATTTCTTTTCGACCTACTTAATATAATTTTAAACAAAATTAATTAAAAATTTTAATTACAGTGGAAAGTACCGTCGAACACATAATTCTGCACGTAGTATGCGAACTCGAAGGCGAATTAAAAGAAGATATAACGGGATATTCTCTCAGAGTAATTTGAAATTAATTAAAATATATATAAAATTATGTATATTTTCTATAATATCATCAATTTATTTCCATAAAGGTTTGGGGAATGAGTGAATATTTAACATCGGGCAGCTGCCTTAAAGAGTATAATTACGTAAGACAGTGTGTACGCCTCGAAAAAGACGTCTTATTGTGTCTTCAGTCGACAACAAACAACAGCTTGGCACGCACAGAGAGAGACGACACCAGAGATTCTCATATCTCGCTAGAACAAATATTACCGAATCAAGGATTATTGCCTCCGATCTCTCACCACAATCTTGCAATACTGTTGGAAACTTTTGAAAAGGAATTATCACGCGTCGTAACGTCAGTTACGGAAGGCACTAACATACGCATCGGTGCTATTTCGCAAGCAGTTAAAGCTATATGTGCCCTGCTCGGTGGAGTAGAAACCATTCATACTTCTACGGCATTAGGAACATTGATACACGCATGTAATCAGGTATAATTAATTACAATTTACCCTAATAAATGATTCATGATGATTTTTAATTGAAATAATTATACGTTTCCTAGCAATCTAAGCCAGATGTTAATATAATGAAAACAGAAATTTTATCGGATGCCGGCGATTATTCAAATGTTTCGTTGAGACAAGCCACCTTGAAAGATACCGTCGGATTACATTGTCAGCGATTGAGAGACGCAGTTCGAGGATTTATTTCAATTTATTGCCGGGCAAATAGAGTCGATTTTGAGTTAGAAGATTATCAAACCGGATCAAATGATCGTGCGTAATTCATTTTATTTGTTTATTATTTACATACATAAGTGGCCTTCTAACCCTGAGGCCGGTCTTTGCCACCTGGAGGACACTACACGATCTTCAGCAGAGACACGTTCATCCCAACCCTGATGCCAGGACTGTGACTGTCGTCCACCGGGTTTTATAGCCTCTTCAAATATGGGTCAGGTCGTCAGTCATGAGCCCGGAAGCCGAATTGTCAACACACGTCACCGAATTGGCTTGGATAACGGCCTGGATCCTCTTAGCTCCATATAATCTACGAAACCATGATTGTGCCAACCCCCATCTCCGCCACATTCAATACCGACACGCGACAACACTCGACTATTAATATATTTTTTTTTAAACATTAAATTTGTAATTGCAGCTTCTATCTCGTCGTTATTGGTCTCGGAAACAGTATTATTTTGCATCGAAGGTATACATAGACCTCCCGTGCATTGGAATCACGATGAATATATAATACATTCACAAATATATTATGGTACCAGAACATTAAAGACGTCGCAGTCTACTCTTCATTGTGTCGTTAATACGACTGGATTTTATCCTAGGATCTTATTCGAAACATGGTTAGTATTATTGTTGTAGTATTAAATATATTCTTCAAAAAATACATTTAATATTTATTTTAGGTTAAACTTGACTGAGATATCTATATCAAAACTACCAAAAGAATCACGTTTAGTTCTGACGCTTAGTGGACGAACGCTACCCAAAGTTGATAATCAAAGTATAGAAAAGATTCCGGATACATCGCAAAATTCATCCGAGAAAATTGACTCGTCTAATACACGTGGTCAGCAAATCGAACAAGAAGAATTGGGATGGTCTGCTATCCAACTGTTCGATTTTGACGGGTAGATATAACGCATATAATTTATTACTGTCGCTCTCTGCTATACCCCAATTTACTATAACAAGTGCGATAGCCCCTCCTATACCGCACTCTCCTAGAACGTAAATTAGATATTTCACAAGTGCAAGGTCATCGAAAATATAAAAATGGGTCAAATATATGATTTGCTACACACCGCAAAAAAAAATTAAAAGAACCTAACCCCAAATTTTGTATGGGTGCCCAACTTTCTATAGCGTTTTTTTTTATAGCATAACAACAACAATATATAAACACTGCCATGATTCGTGCATTACATACATATTTACGAAAATTCTAATTTAACCTTGAAAATAATGCGTTTTGTAAAATGAATGCTATAGGAGGGACCGCTATACAAAAAACCGCCGCAAACGCTATAGAAAAAAACGCTATAGGAGAGTTTAGTGTAAATAATTTTTAAATATCTATTTTTTAGGAAACTAGTTTCTGGAAACTTTATACTCCCGTTATGGCCTGTTTGTGCCGATAAAAGATTAGGTCCTGCACCTGATATAACCGATTGTCCTCCTCAGAGTCATCCACTACTACACTTGGGTATAAAATATATATTTACATATATAAATTAGTTTTTCAAATACGTTGTATTCTTTTTCTATAATTTGAAATTTTTTTTCAGAAATTCCTTCATATAGTCAAGGCGGAGTACATTGGCAGGATTCTAGCGATTCTAATAAAAATATTCCGAATGTAAACCGCCATTCATTTGAATCATTAGACAAACATACTCAACAACAGTTAATGCACTTAGTGGATCAGGGTCCTCATCAAAAAATGCCGTCAGAGTGCCGCGAGGTATTTATTTATTCTCCCATTATATTCAATTAATGAAATATATTTATTTTTCTCTATCTACATATATTTTATTAGATATTATGGGAAAAAAGACAATACCTCGTAGAAATTCCTGGAGCGCTTCCGTTAGTTTTACTCGCAAGCGTGAACTGGGACTCTTTTAGCAGATATCAATTATTACAACTCTTAGATCAATGGAAGTCTCCGTCGCCCTACGATGCACTTCATTTACTTCTGCCATGGTAAATTTTAATCATATTCATAATAATAAATAAATTATATTTATTTCAGATGAATAATATGATATTTATATAGTTTTCCAGATGATGGAGTACGAGCTAAGGCTGTCGATTGGCTATCAAACACGTCTACAGCAATATTAATAACGTTAATGCCTCAACTTTGTTTAGCTATTCGCTACGAAAGTCACGTTGGATCGCGATTAACTCGTCTTTTATTAACGCGTGCCTTGGAATCGCCAAGATTTGCCCATCGTCTATATTGGCAACTCGTACACGACATACCCGGTAATTCTCCGCAGGTATGTTATAATACACTAATATATTTTAATATTCACATTTATTTTAAATCATTTTTAATAATTTTAGAATTCGTCTGAAGAATCTTTGGGTATATCGTTGGACGGTGATTCGTTCTCCGGGATTGAACCCGATGATAGTTTTATTGCGTCTTCGAGATGGGTCCGTCGAAATCAAATTATTCTGAGAGCATTGCTCGAAATCGTCGGCAAAAATTTGGGCGAACGATTGTTGAAACAACAGCTTTTAGTGAAAGTGAGTCATTCATCGTATAAATTTGCTTTGTTGCGTATTAACGTACGTTTTTTTTACAGGGTCTCACTGACGTAGCAAATTCGGTTAAAAAATGTAAAGAGAGTATACGTAACAGAATTTTAGAGACCGGTGTCAATAATTTAATACCTCTGGTTACGTCGGGCAATGTCTGTCTTCCGCTTTCAGTTTCGCAAGAATTATACGACATCGACGTCAAGTAATCACCTAATTACTTAAAAATTAAATCAAATGAAATTATTATTTATGCTTATATATGTTTTTAGATCGTGTTCATATTTTCCTTCGAATACGCTGCCATTGAAAATAAGTTTTATTAGCAGTGATAACACAATCATTCCAGCAATTTTTAAAGTACGTATAAATTCAGCATTTTAAATGAGTCATAATTTTATCATTTGTTATATATTATAATTCTGTTATGTGATAGGTCGGCGATGATCTACGTCAAGATTCATTAGTATTACAAGTAATGAGAATAATGGACGAACTATGGCTAAAGGAAGGCTTAGATTTAAGTATGGTAACATTCGAAGCTGTGCCTACACAATATAGAAAAGGTTATTTTTAATTTTTTTTAATAACCCTTTTGTTGCGGCATAGTTAACCACGAATATGCAACTGTATGTGGCGCCGTTTATAACCAAATTTTTTTTGGCAAGGCGATTTGTTTACACCGTTTTACCGCTATAATATACTATCTCCCTATCAAAAAACTATGCAAACGAGTGAATTAGGATATATTCTTTCCTCTCAATTAAAAAAATAAACTATATCCGTTATCAACAATCCCAAAAATGTAGCATACCAAGTAATATTTGATATTTGGTGATAAAGAGCCTGGAGACGAATCTCTGGTACAAGATGATGAAGATTCCCAAATTCTCAAAGATTTCTTTGGTAAAAGTAATTGATGATACTATCCCAGAGACGAATCTCTGGTCCAAGAGAAATCACTAAGATGTTACTACCATGACGGCGTGAGCAAATATGCGTTACTGATTTTAAAATGGGGCATATTAACGAGGTCTTGTGAGTCACGTGACGTGTGACGTCACTGGCTTTTGTTTGTTACTATTTACCGCATAAAATGTTTTCCTTGCCACACTTTACATAAGGAGAATATTGCATTCGAGAATATCTAGAGCCCACATATGATATGGACAGACGATGGCCGGTTGGCTGACTGGCTTACTCAGTGGCCGATTTTTAGGGATGCATTTGATGCCCTTAAGGCCTTACCCAATATTATAGAGAATATAGTTTTGTTTTCTTTTTTTTTGAGCTTCATTTGCTTTTCTTAAAAACAAAGAAAAAATATCAAACCTGAAGAGGGTCTAGTGTTTAAAAGTACAAATGTTTGTACAGTTAAATATCGATCCCGTCTGTTTTAACGAGACTTTGTAGAAACATTGATCCGGTTATGGTTTTTGGGTAACTAAAATTTTTTGTTATATTTATTTAACTAGGATGAACGGATGGCATAACAGAAAGATTGCCAAGTGCCATTCATCCATGTAATATTCAAATTAACCAGTGTCAAACCACGACACTGGTTAATTTGAATATTATTTCACGTAAATGTATATCTCGTGCTGGACACGATTCATGTGCCCATGAACGTCATGCGCTCCGCATTGAAAGGGTTAATATAATTGATGTAAATAATATAAATAATAATATTTTCAGGTATAATCGAAATGGTCTGTTCAGCTGAAACGCTGAGATCTATTCAAGTCGAATGGGGTTTGACCGGTTCATTTAAAGATAAACCGATTGCCGAATGGTTGGCAAAACATAATCCATCCGAACTCGAGTATGAGAGAGCCGTTACGAATTTCACAGGTTATTTTTAATTTAAATAAATATTCAATGGTATATATTTTTTATTTTATTAAAAAATAATTGTGTTTTTTATTCAGCATCGTGTGCGGGCTATAGTGTTGCGACTTATTTATTAGGCATATGCGACAGACACAACGACAATATTATGTTAAAAACGTCCGGACATTTGTTCCACATTGACTTCGGAAAGTTTTTGGGCGACGCTCAAATGTTTGGAAATTTCAAGAGGTACTAACATCGTAATTTTAATTTTTATTATTCTTATTGATTGTTTTTAAATTATTTTATAGGGATCGAACACCGTTTGTTTTAACGCCGGATATGGCTTATGTGATCAACGGCAGTGAACATCCGTCTCAGAAATTTCATCATTTCGTCGATTTATGTTGTACCGCATTCAATATTATTCGAAAGCACAATAATCTCATTTTAAACTTATTTTCATTGGTTGGTATTATGTCATATTTTATTATTATCGTAATAATGTCATAGATAATCATTTTATCATCTTTAATAGATGGCATCGTCGGGAATATCCGGTGTATCTGCATCATCAGTCGGCTACGTTCGTGCGGCTCTATTGCCTGGACAATCATCGGCCGAAGCTGCAGCCACATTCGCACGGCTAATACATTCAGCGTTGAAGTAAATTAATTTTTATTATTCTTAATACTATCCAGAATCATTTATTCAAATTGAATTATTAATTACAGATCAAAATTCACACCGATTAACTTTTTCCTTCATAATCTCGCTCAATTGAGAGCGGGAGATCAGTCAGCAACGTCAAACGAGGTTCTATCATTCATGCCAAAGACGTATACGTATGTATACAATATTTTGAATAATTATTATGTAATAAACATACATATTTTTGATGTGAATTTAATTCAAAAGGATGGAACAAGACGGACGTATTATAAAAGCCGGTGTCACAGGATTTGAAAAGCGTTACGATCCCGAGAAGTATTACGTATATTCTCTCGAGACATATAGACAAGGACAGGTCACACCAGCTGTTGTGTACCGCACTTATAAACATTTTACGGAGTTGTATCAAAAAATTTGCTTGGAACATCCTCTGGCGAAAATTCACAGGTATGTTTTTGTCTTTTATTTAATAGTATTCAAAATTATTTAATGAAATATACTCGGTTCACTTTGAATGCAGTTTTAGAATTTATGCAATTTTTTGTATTCAAAAACAAATGAAACATTTATTAAAAATTTTTGTAGAAATTACGAGTAATGGAACTAAGCTTTTTATATTTATTTATTTTAATTATTTATTTGACTACAATGCATTAATAGCATAATAGAAAGATTCCAATGCACCATTCACCCATATAGAAATTCGATACTAAAGATGGGAAAGAGTCTCTCACACATTACCCCCCCCCAGTGTCAAATCATGACACTGGTTAATCCTAATATTATTTCATTTGGTTTGATGAAATTTATATTATTTATTCAACGAAGAATAGATGACATTAAATTAATTATCGAAATAATATGTATGTTACCTACATGCCATAACACTGTTTGATATATGAAATCTGTGGCTTTATTTGCACACCATATAATTTGGAACGTACGAATCAGATGCATATAATAAAAGTTGTATCAAATAAATAATTATTACTTTTATTATCTTTATGATTTACAACTAAATAACATAATAAAATCAATTTCTTATTTTAAAACAGTTATAGACTTACATTAATAAATATTTCATTGGTATTTTATGTATAAAACATCCCCCCGTAATCGTTTACAGATCGATATTCAATGTATCGTTGTTAAATATTATCACAGAAGACTCAAACTTCATTGATGTATATTTAAAAAAACGTTTTCTAATCTCTCCGAACTTGTGTACTAAACGTCGTATTCGTCACTTTCGTCCGAATCATTCAAGCGCTTAGTTATTGTAGTTTTTGTTGTTGGTGTGTTATTTTTTTTGTTTGGTACGAACATCGGAGTCCTTGGGCCGTCGGTTCGCTGTTGATTCGCCATATCCCTTAAATTAGTAGACGTCGTTTCAGTCTTAGTGTTATTATTTAAATTCTGCCTATGAGCGGCTACCATATTCCAACTGTCGGCAAAGTCTGGCTCGACATCATTCAGCGGGATGTTTGTTTTCTTTGCTACCGGATTTTTTGATGTTGCGATTTGTGTGTTTATTGTGTCACTTTGGGATGGTCCTGCTTTATCGTCGATTATTACGCTGGCAACCGGTAACGATTGATTCTGATTCGTTTTATTTCCTTTCGCCTTTTTGTCATTCTCTTTTTTCAATTTCGCTTCGCTGTTTTTTCTTTCTTTTTCTTCCCTTGCTTTCTGCGCCTTTTCTTCCTTTAATTTTAATGCGGTTTCTTTTTCCAGTTGGGCTTTTCTCGCCTTTTTTTCCTTTTCCTCTTTGGCTTTTCTCGCTTTTTCTTCCTTTTCCTCCTTTGCCCGTTCCGCCTTTTCTCTTTTTTCTATCGCTTCTCTCTCTTTTTTCGTCAGTGCCACATTCGGCGTCTCTTTCACTTTTTCTTTTTTATGCTTATCTTTTTTGTCATCGGTTTTTTTAACATCCTTTGGCTTTTGTTGTTTAATTTTATTCTCGTCTTTCTTCTCATCTTTCTTCACATTATTATCTGGTTTGATAACTCCTTGAGGTTTTGCGACTTGCGCTTTAGAAGATAGACCTGGTTTATTCTCGCCCAATAAACCAGTTTGTGAATTATTGATATTATTAGTTTGTACTAACGGTTTATGCACTTGAGCGTTACTTCCTATATTATTATTCATTAATTCACTATCTATTGGTTTTATACTATTTGTAATATTTTCGGATGTCGAGAATGGTGGAGCTAAAAAAATTAAATACGTCAATGATTTATATGTATAAATTTATTTAGTTAAAATAAAAAAAAGCTAATACCTCCATCGGACTCTCTATAACTCGGATTATACACTTCGATTCCATATGGCCTATAGACTCCTATTCTCGGCTGTACTTGCATATCCTCATTATTGTTATTGCCGAAATCTAACCGCGCTTTGAACCACAGCTTAATTCCTAATACAGAGCAACATAATGCTCCCAAAAAAGCTACTGTGGTCAACCATTCGATCTCTTTGAAGTTTCCTGAAATTAAAATAAATGTATTGCTATCATTTTTACATCGCTCTGGGAATGGTGATAAGGGATTCTGATGTAGAGACTACCGCCACCATTCTAGTCATTATGGCTTTTGAAATGATTCCATGGGTGGAATACGTCAAGAATACAACCGTCCTTCAATTTCGTCACATGGAAGACATAAAATAAATATAAAAAAAAGTAAATGGTGGTTAGGAACTCCAGAAATGTTCCAGGTGGCCACAAACGAACAATTATATGGAGAAAAAACAAGTACATGTAGATCGCACACGTCTTAAGACGTACAAGGCACCTATAGAAGTAGGATAATCTAAACTGTTAAAGATATGGACTTCAAGGTCAAGTACATCCCCATACAGTTTTGTGCTCGACCTAGTATATACATGTCGAAACTGATGCTACTTCGCACTTCAAAAGCATTTACGATCGAGATTCCTCACAAGCAAGACCTTGACATCTCTAACAAAACAAGACAAGCAATAAGTGGTTATCCTGGAGCTGTTCTCGATGGCAAGGAATGGCATACAGGAACATATCGAACTCATCTATCAGCTTATAGTAAAAAATCCTTATTGTTTCCAGTAGAAAAGGGAGACCAAGGCTTAAGTGATTTGACTGTCTATAGCAAGATCCTACATCATTGAGACTGAGCGGAAGATGTAGCGACGTTGCTAGCACTCGCTCTTAACCCCACATTTTCAAAAAACAGTCCTGTTTTTTTTTTTGGCCATTCGAGCGCGAATCTTTAGCAAATCGAATATCACGCGTCTGCGAATCGGCTCTTGATCAGTGACAGGTGAGGTGGGATTCCTTCATCAAGGCTCGGACTATATATCTCTTCTTTCCTGATATTAAAGCCAGGCTAAACCGTAACTGGTTCTTCCAAGACTTTTGGGTCAGTCAATTCTTGAATGGCCACGGTAATTTCAAGGTTAAGCTTTAGCCTAGTAGCATCTTCGCACTTCGGATTACAGTCACGTTCTGTAGTACCTGGACAAATGCCACACGACCTACTCCATCCTGTCCGATGTGGCATTTCCCCTACAGGTCTCCCGATAAAGGACCCAATTGGACACACCGGACCTTCTCGGAAATGCTACAGGGCATTTGCTCGCCCTGTGCACTTCAAGAAAAAAACTGCTTGTGTTGTACCGATTGAAACAACTCCAAGCCGATATATGTGGTGTCGGTGGATAGCAAGGGATGGAACGGTGTCGGACCGGTCTGACACAGCTTCATCCTGGGTACATTCAAAAGATATGCAACAATATATAATCTAAACATCATAAACTGAAAGACAGTAGTAAACCCAGTGGCTGATAATCGTTTTATTGTGCAATTGAAAATTAAATTCCTTATCTCATCTTTGTATTTTAATATATTTAAATCGTATTACTCCATATATATACGGCAGTATATGACTCTTATAAAATACGATATGATCAGACAACGTTATCCCCTGTCATATGTTCTTAGCGTTATCTATGATGAAATCTCTTTCCGAATAAGAATTACCCTCGATTTTAATAATGTCATATATTATTACAATTAAGCAATCGCTGGCAGAATTTTTTTTAAATAACCTTAAATTACTGTATTCTTTTAAATATTACCTTCGGCATTATATCTCAACACTCCCATGTTTTTAATTCCAAAATATATTCGATGTAAATAATGTTCCGAATGATTTACACCATTTTCTTTAAACTCTCTAGAATATATTATATTTGCACAGATTTTTGTTCATTCGTACACAATGTCCACATTTTTTTTTATATCTCAACTCTGCGATTTAAAATATTCACAATATATAACTAAATCCGACATCGTTTTTAGGCTGTGTAAATACAACTAATATGATAACGGATATCACATGTTTAAGATGATGAATACCTAGTTACTTATCAATATTCTTACTATCATATCTGCTTATTGATTATAGTGGAATGTACGTGTAACAAATTGATGATACATGTACGTATCGGTAACACGATGAGATGAGATATTTTATTTTATGTTTATGCAAAAATGTTAAACATATCTCGAATATTTTATCGATATTATTAAATCGATCGATTCATATACGTGAAAAAATATATTTATATAATAATCAAATATTAGTGTTGGACTAATATCAATAACTATGCTAACATCAATATTAACACGGTTTAATATTGTGATATATGTGGAGGATTGTCGATTTTATCAATTGTTATCTGGCGGTGCGTAAATAAATCTTCACGTGTTTGAGCGTTTGAATCATTTCCATGACTCTTTATACAGTATCGACTATCTTATATACTTGAATAGGGAGTGATGCATATCTGAATTTCTCCGCTGTATCAATTTTTGATCGGTTCATTGTTTTCATTGAAATATTGCCGATTTTTTTTCATAAATTGTACTCTACGCTACCGATTATAATCATTTAATTTCCTGCTTACATGTCCAAGTTACCGATGACAATACAGATACTGTCTGCTCTCAATATGGTTTTTCCGAACGTATAGAAGCTGACTGCAAATTTGCAATTTTCGTAAACTATTTCGTTTTAATTATTGAATATGTTTATCATTTTATTTATTATCCATACAATAATCTATTTGATTCATCCCTCTGCAAATTAATTTGATTTATAGATAATAAGGTCATCCATCATTCTTAATTAAAATTTATATTGTCGGCTTATTTATTTTAGTTGACCTTGCCAACATAGATTTTTGAATCTTGTATGTTATCAGACTTATTGAAAATAATTTTCTTATAATTAAATAATTATCTTACTTTAATTTTTTTTAAAGTCTCACGACGTATGAAAGTTTTGGAGGCACAGAATCAAATTATATTGATTAATTTTTTATCACGTTAATCCTAAATTTTATTAATACCAAAATGTCTAGATTATTTCGGAACACATTCTTTTCGAAAATAATGGATTAGTTCTGTTTGATTTATGTGCGTAATAATTTTTAGGCTTCCGGTCGGTTTACATATGGGACGATCTAACACAAAGCAGGCAGCGGAACGTCGCTTCGGAGATCTCAAGGCGTTCATCAACTCGCTCTTCTTGCTAGCCGATGAAATATCTCATTCTAAACTGGTCTATACGTTCTTTCATCCTCTGCTGCGTGATCAACAAGATATAGCACCGCAGAGGATTAAAAACAAAAGTAAGCTAAGATAGTATAATATATTACTATATATATATTTTTAAATTATGATTAATTGATTTATTTTTTTTAAGATGATATTCAACACCATATTCGTGATAGTGTCGGCGCTGTGAAAATATCCGTTCAATATTTTGCTGGAGTGCTTTCCGTGTTGATACAACATGCGAGATCATTGCCGGTTATGTCCCAGAATCTACCGCCTTCTCCTTACGTTAAGGTATACAAATGGATTTAATTATTATCTCATTTTAAATAATACCACCGGGTAGAAAGAAGCAAACTATTCTCTAGATAATTATAACAGTTTTTTTTGAACATTCATAATAAAAAAAAGCTACCCAGAATTCATGTCATATTTTATCAATGAAACTCGATCTTAAATTTTGAACTGTTTATTAAAATGTATTCATCCAACACCATTCTCCATTTTATTTGGTCTGCGGCTACGTTGTTCCATCTTCCGATCAGTTTCAATGATGCATTTTTCCGCTGTACGTAGTCTAACCACTTCAGTCCTGGGGAAAGGAAGGCTTGATGATCATAAGCCTTTTCGGTGGCTAGCTGTCCCTCATCCTTGATACTTGACCGGCCCACTAAAGGCTGGACACTCTGTCGACAGCTGTGACCGGTATATCCCTGTATAGTCGGTACAGCTTTCTAAGCACTGTCGGTGAATACGGCTCCAAATATTCCCAACAATATAGAGTCCAACATTCAGACTTGGTCTTGACCTTGACTTGAGCTTGACTTTGGTCTTCTTTAAGAGGAATCTCGACCGTAAATGCTGTTCAAGTCTAAAGTAGTACCGGTTTTCCACCATGCCAAATGTTGCTGAATGTTTCTGCACCAGAAAAACCAGAAAGTGTTGATTCTACCTCGTTGTTTTGATGTTTTAAAAATGTTTGTCTTTAAAATAATGTTCCATCAACCTGAACAGATCGTAATCCAAAGATTCTAGATCTGGCGAAGTCGGACAAATTGTGCATCTCAAAGCAATATTCGAATAGTATTCTGTTATAAAAAAATATTAACATACGTCTTTCCGGAATAACGAACCGAAGATAAGCATTAAAGAGGATGTGACATTAATTCTCGTTACTATTAATATGTTTCATTAAGCTGAAGAAGTGGTAATCCGATAAAGCAATGTCTCGTAGATAAAGAGGGTTTGTAAAACCTCTCAATTTAGCTCTTGAATTTTATCATGACTCATTCTTATCTTGTGAGTCATAATGAAAAATAAACAAAACCCAAGTATCCATTGTACTCACTTCCTCGATGCGTTTTAAATATTATTGCACTGTAGACTAAGGAAAGTCTCTTCAATAATTCATCAATGGATAATCTTGGATTTGACTTACATTTACGCACTTCGTCAAAAATAAAAATGGTAAATTAATATCACTGTAAAAACTATTATACTGTCCATAACGTAAGCTTATGTATTTTAATTAGGTGTTCCCAACCTTTTTCCTACACAGCTAAATAATTTTTAGCAGCTAAATAACTTATAATTTTCTCCATATATTTTTTCCTATAACTACTAGATTTTAGCTACATAGTAGAAATTACGAACGATACTAGTTGCTCATATCGGTATCGGACATGGCGTCTGGGCACAATCATGGTTTTGTAGATTCTACGGAGCTATGAGGACTCAGGCTGCTATCCAGGCCAATTCAGTGACATGTGTGTTACAGGAGATGAATTAAATACGAATTGGCCTTAGTCGTCGTCTGATTATTATTGTTACAGTCCTCGCGTTGACAGCTCGACTCCCGTGTTTATGGCTAGCAACCTGACCCGTATTCGAAGAGCAAAGGTAACCTGGAGGACGACCGTCACAGTCCTGACATCAGGATTGAGACAAAAACGTGTCTCTGCTGGAGATCACGTATTGTCCTCCAGGTGGCAAAGACCAACAGCAGGATTAGAAGGCCACTTCTAAAATTTTATCTGTGTGCGAAGGGGAATATCCCCAGTCCCACTTAGCAACCTACGCAAAATTACAAGCTTTAGATGCGTGTATCACATTTAATCTATACCAGGGTTTCCCAAAGTGTGAGCCGGTGGCTCCCCAAGGAGCCGCGTTGTCGTCATAAGGGAGCTGCGAAATATTCAATTAAACAATTCAGCAAATTTGTTGGAATTCCCAATTCTCAAAATTTTTCCGCTACCTTTTCGCGTTCGCTTTTCTCAAGAAGGTCAAAAATTTTGAAAAAATCTGATGTATTAAGGGAGCCGCGGCAAAATTTGATGTATTTAAGGGAGCTGTAAACCGAAATAGATTGGGAACCTCTGATCTATACTATATTTGTATGTATGGATATAATTATCTAATAATTACATTCCTTTCAAATTAAATAAAATATATCATCTGATAGACACCCGGAATACACTTGGACTCCGTTGGGAACCCATGATTTAAATAAACAAATGTGCGGCTGATAGATAAATAAAGATAGTGCTAAAAAAAAGCATATAAATAGGATACCGGCCAATAGTGATCAATAACCTATAATTATGTTTCCGGCCGATTACGTGTTAATGAGGAGATTCAGGGTATCTTCGAAATTTGAAGGTCTACCTGATTTAGGGACATCTTCTATTGCCCAAAATATTTTTTTGAAACCAAAATTGACATCTGTTAACTTGAAGAACTCAACCATAAATCTCATTTATGGATTTAGTAGCCTAAGTGGTATTAAAATACTGATAAAAAAAAGCTTTGTTTTCTGTAGGCCATAACAATTTACCCTTACCCCTTTGCGGTCCAAGTTTTTTTAAAGAATGTTGCCACAGATCCTACATATTTAAAATAATTTATTTCTTTCCGTTACCTCTAATACAAGGTCTGATACATAAATATGTTCTCGTCGATTTTTTATTTGTAACATCGTACATACAGAAATAATATATTTTTGTTTATTATAGGTTTATTTAATCCCTGATCAGTCTAAAGAGACAAAGAGAAAGACGAGGGTTTTGAAAAGAAATTGTCATCCGTCGTTTATGGAAATGGTGAATATATATTTTTATTTCTCATCATAGTAGAGGATTTTTAATAAATATTTTTTTAATTACAGCTGGAATACCGCTTGCCGTTAGAAGTAATCAGAGGACGGGATCTTCAAGCGACTGTTTGGCATCACGATGCGCTACAAGAAAATCAATTTCTCGGAGGCGTATGCTTGCCACTGCACTCGATGGATCTATCCGTCGAAACAGTCGATTGGTATCCTTTGAAATATATTCCGAGATAAATAAATATTCATATCGTTGAAATTGATCATTATTATTTAAAAAAAATATAATGTATGCTTTGTAAAATAATTAATAGAATATCGACCAAATGATTAAAAATATTGTGATGCTTGAATTTGTTTACATAAATATGTTATGTAAGTGTATTGTGCAATAATACATATGATTTAAGAATAAGATTAATTATTTAATACTTAAAACGTTTTTAAAAATACTCTGTATGTAAAAATACTCTGAATTTTTTATCTCCATTGTAATAGATTTTTTTTCACATTTATCTCTATAAATTATTTCCTGATATAGTCTATCTAAACAAAATTTTTTAAAAATTGCTAATATATTAGGGGGACCGTAAAGTAATCAAAAAAAATTTTTTTGGATCGGTTTTATACCAAGACAAAAGAGACACGCAGACAATACACCATGGATAGAGGGTCGTCTCTGTCAATTCATGAGGAACCCAAATTCTTTTCCTGTACAATTTTCCTATGCGTTGAAGATGATCCTGAACTATAGACCATGGACAGGCAATCTTCAATGATAATTCCTCAATTATTTGACGATGATCTGAATCCAACGTCGCCTTCAGGATATCATCGTCTAATTTTTGGGGTCGTCCTTTTCGTGCGACATCTTAGAGATTCCTATTTCCATTTTTAAACTTTTTAAACTATCGATGACACTTGTTTAGTTGACCCAGAAGTATAGGTAATTTTTTTCAATGCTTCGTTTACCTTCATCCCTTAATCAAACAAAAATAGTATACAATGACATAAGTGTGCTTCTTCTATTATTGACCTTGACATCTTTCCTCCTTGGTCAAAAAAAATATTTTTTAACCGAAAAATAAAATTTACAACTATAGCTTTAACATAATAACAAAACTTACGTGTTTACGGGACCGTGTCTCGACATATACTAACTGTGAATGAGCTCATTGAAGGGGTTTTGATTACTTTTCGGTCCCCCTAATATGATACGTTCGTAAAATATAGGCTTTACAATTTAAAAACGAATAATGTGCCTTTATCAACGGTTATATAAACTCTCATAACTCTATATTAAATATTTATTATGTAGAATGTATTAATTTCATCAGTATATATTTATATTTATAATTATTCTCGTATTATTTTTTATTTAATAATGATCAATTAAATAATAGAAAATATTCACATGTTGTTTTGTGAAAATCTAGTCTTTTTACACAACTGGATATAAAATCAATATTAATATCGACTTGAATGTTCTTGTTATACGACAGGGTTTACATTTTTATAAGCTTAGCTTTATACGTTTGCATATTCTCATATCTTGATTATACTTATGTAGCAGTTTAATGCTTAAAAAAATTATTTACTATGTATTTATTGAAAGTCTGCTCATGAAAGTTTGCTATATTTAAACACGATAAAATCAGTTCTTAAATAAATATATTTAAATAAACTCTTAAATTTTTAATCATTATGAAATATCGTGAAATTATTTAGGCCTAATTATTTTATATTGCTCTATATTATATTTTATTGTTAAACTATTTGTATATGTTGGTTAGCTTTTGCCGCTTATCGTCGGAATGAAAATTACTTATTTTACAAAAATACATACAATAAATAGTTTTAACATTTTCCAGTTTATACGAAAAAAATAAATAATATTTTTTATATGTAATTATAAAATCATTGTAAATTCGCGAGCACAATATATCTTTTTTACTTTTTATAAATTTTCTACTACTACTACTACTGAATAGTCGTAAATCTTAACGTAGATGTGCGCAATCTATTTATATTTCTCTTTATTCATTTCCAAAATATTCCTCAATATTTATATAAAAATATTTTTTATCAAATCAAACGATTATTTTTTACTCTAAATTTATAAATGCTTAAATTAATTGGTTATTCCATTGATAACGATGTTCCTATGAATTATTTTGTAATACTTTTCATTAATAAATATTTATTCTATCTTCCATTATGCAAATGAGATTAATCTAATCAATATGTTTTATTCTTATTCTACTATTTTAAATGTATACTTCGGTGCGTTCAAAATAATACCCATATTGTATTACGCCCGCGATATATACATTATATTATTCATATTTTATGAACTTTAAATTTAATTATGTATTTAACTTTATGAGCTTTGATACTTTTGAAAATTTAAAACGTTTCATTTGTTTTTATTATTATATAGAATCGTAAGCTTTGATTTTTAATACTGTATACTTTGCCAAAGTAATGATTTCAAGCCAATTTTTTACATGTGTTAGCTAGTTTTCAATCATACGTATTACGCTAGATGGTTAATAGTGACGGCTTATTTGTATATTTCTTTATATCATAGTGCGTATCATTAATAAAATTTAAATAACATATTGTTTCTTATTTATTTATATGACTACGACAGATGGATGGCATTACAGAAAGATTTCAAAGCCCCAGCCACCCATATAAAGATTCTAAAGATGCAAGGGGAATGAGTGTCAAACCATGACACTGGTTAATTTTAATATTATTTCAGTTGGTTTGATATTTATAATTATTTATTCAACGAAGAATAGATGGCATTAAAATAATTAATTCCAACGCACCAACTACCTGTATAAATATTTGTATAAAACATGCGGAGGTAATGGCTCATCTACTTATATAATTTTCTCGGATAACTCTTTAATATAAATCCTACATGTCCCAAACTTTTTGTATTTGTCTAAAAA
>JAGXCT010036042.1:31810-76490 GCA_022495035.1 Philopotamus ludificatus | reverse complement strand
TTATTCGACAAAAATCGATGCAAAGTATTAGGAGAGCATTTATGATGGAGGATCGATGCGATCGATCGCGGAGGGTGAATGAGACGGCACATGTCGGAAAGAGAAGACAAATAACCTATACATATAATATATTATGAATGAATGCGTTGGGGAATCGTCGAAACACGTTAGAGACCAGCGGCTCTCAATTGTTATTTTATTTATTTTGAAAATATAAATTTATATTATTTAAAATCTCTTTTTTATCTAAAACTTATAGCAGGAGATCAGGACTCCTTAATTTAGATTGTTTTTATAGACGTTTCATCATTGGACTTACCTGAATTATCTAAACATCTGCATCTGTATGAATTAATGAGTGAATAATAAGTAGAATGTTATTGGTTGTTGTAACAGAATGTTGAGATATGTAATGTGGACAAATTTACGGTGAGTATTGAATGGATGAGTAAACAGCAATGGAATGTTTGAAGGGTGACGGTATTTGGCGGCGGTGTGGTGGTGTTTGAAATGAAAAGTTTTCATATTTGTACAGTGTTATTTATGTACACAGTTTAATTATCAATAATCAGATTATAATGTTGTAATAATAATGTATCGGTGTGATCATAATAGACACTGAATTATATTTACTCTCCTAACAAGTACTAAGGATCTCTTTTTTCATTGACCGAACAGTGACGTCGGAAAAATACACACATAGTAAGAATATATATATAAATACCATTGAAAAATACTCGCACTAACTTAATCTAGGATTCTTGGTTTACACACAAAGTTACTAAACGTTAATTGTACAACAGAATTGCCACATCGAAACGGTATATGCATTTTTTTTTTTTTTTGTGAAAAACTAATATGACAATTGACAATCATTGCAAGAACAAACTAACGTACTACGCTTTGTCTTGTAATATTTTGATAGAAAACTACATCAATGAAAATAATACAGCATATAAAAGAACGATCTGACGCAGTGCACTTATATTAAATGCGTTAATTACCACATGAGGCTTAAACGATTAACAATTAACATTTTTTTTTTTTCAACTACTCAAGAGCTAACATTTTGTCTTTTCTGTGATGAATAATGTGATATCATATAAATGTACAGCAATATATATATTTGACATGTGTAGTGTGCGCACATTTTTTACCACTAAACAACTACGATCGAGTAAAACTCTATGAAATCGATTCATGTTCTTTATTTAAAACATATGTTATTGTTCAAAACAATCACATTAATAAAATGATAATATCATTAGAAAATATATTTATATATGTTCATATCATATGCATATATATTTTATCATTATTCAAATAAACAATGAGTCAATGATTGCGTTAAAATATTTCATAATAACTGACAAAATTCAACATACATATTCAATAATTTAAAAACTATATACATCGATAATTATTTTTTGCGTTAAACTCCATGAACTCCGAGCAACCGGTCTCTTTACTGATCCACTCCAACCTGTTTATATTTATAATACACAAGAAAATTTTTACAGATTCCGCTAAAACCGAACGATAAAATAACATTTTAACCCATTGCCAATTATATAAATTTAAATTCTAATATTGACATGCAATTCTATGAACGTCGCATAGTTCGAGACGATTCAATCAGTCTATACTTGAAGAATTCAAATTCAATCGTGGTAATAAATACATCTTAATACAGTTCAATCGCGTACTGCGATGGGTTAAAAATCAAACGATTAATAAATAGGCCATAACAATAATAGAGTGTTTCGAACGAGAACGGAAAAACGATTCGATATGTGGAATTTATTGAAAATTTTCGTCTAGAGAAATGATCAAAATTTACATTTATCATAAAAAAATGTGTTTAATTGACCGTAATATATACGAACATTGAAAGCAGATCTTATTTATAATAAGTCTTTATTTAAATGACCTTTTTTACATATCACAAATAAGCGTTATGACGTATGCAATCTCATTAAACGAACGAAAAAATTCAGCGTCTCTAAAATCTATTTATCGTCATACGAAGTAAAATATTTTTCACTCTATATACAATAGCGTCCGATGACAAAAATCAAACGTGATAAATTAAATCGGATGATACAGCGTCGGAAACAATATGAATATGAATAACTATACAAATAATTGCGTTCATATATATCTTTTTTTTTTGTTATATATTTATAATTTTTAACAATATGAAAACATTTTATACTCTCTTGGTCTTACGATATATTGTATATTGATTGTAAATTTCAGTGCAGAAGAACTAACGAAAAATTGTGACTGATCAGTGTTACCCAAAAGATTTATACAAATTTGCGTTGGATGTTTAAAAAATATTCTGTCGGCGATTCAATTATTTAATCGATTTTCAAAAACAGTCTGTGATTATTAATTATTTTTATATTTTTTTAGAATGTATGTATTTCTTTTTAACAACGTTTTAAAATAACTATTTTTGCGAAAATAGGTAGGAGATTTTTATTATATTTTATAACAATAAATTATTATTATTATAGATATAAAATTTGGTCATGATGTTAAAGCGATCGAAAAGGAATAGCAAAAGATTCGTTTTGTAAAATTTTATCTACAGTAAGAAGTCTAAAAATATATAGTATTTTTAGAAAATAATAAATTTACCTCAAAATTCTATGATGTCGTAGAAAATTAATCGTGTAATTGCAAATTTCATTTATCGAATACAAGACTTTTGCATACTACGGACATAAAAAAATGCATATTACTTCACAACGATCAACATTTGATATATAAGTAAATCATTCCGGGATGAACATTTTAGAGAAACGAGCTACAGTAAGTCCCTTACGTACAAATAAAATGTCTTCCGAGAGTCTGGAATATTTTTTTGTAAAAATAAACCATATTTTATCATAAAATAATATTGCATAAACATAATTTATAACTATTACATATGAAATAAAATCATTTTTGGAGTCTAGACTCTTGATCGTATATCTTTCTAGATTCTATACATTCTGCATCTCGCATCAGTGCTACTCGGTAAAGCACGTCATCTTATTAGAATGCTATCAAGTACGACGAGCTTCTCCGAGATATTATTTTAATTAGCACAATGCTCAACATATTCAAGAATCCTTTTAAAATTGAACATTGAGAGACTAAACCTTTTTCGGCATGTTTAATTCTTTCTCTCGTACTCGGTACTTCTAATGGCGCCGATGGATGACATGTTAATCCTAAGTTATTTTTATAATTACCGGTGCATGATTTAAGGGTTGTTAGTTTTTGGCTTCTAGAATGTATTTTTCTGTCTGGCTCACGTTCTGTTTTTATTTATTACTCATTATTTAATTCAAGAATGATTTATTCATCATATTTTGAACTTATATATATTTCGGAGTAAGGACAGAAGAGGCAACTTCCCCGGGTCTCGCAATATTAAAGGCCAATATATTAAACAAAAATATAGCGGAAGGAAAAACAGAAAGAAATTTGAAACTATCCACAAGTCAGAAATTTGGACAAGAAAAAAAATGGCATTTGCTGTATTTATTTTAAAATTTTGAAGGGCCTCTAAAATCTTAGTTGCCCTAACCTTGCATTTTTTCTGAAAGGCCCTGTCAATATTTGTTCTTATCTGGTCCGTTTTGTAAATTTTTGGGGTTCAACCATTCCTGATTAATTCTGACTTGCACTCACGAGTTTTTTGCATCTCGTCAGGATTTTTCTGTGTCTGGCTCATGTCCCGTTTTAATTTATTACTCATTATTTAATCCAGGGATGATTTATTCATCATATTTTAAAATTATATATATTGAAGGCCTATTAAAGGGGGAAGAAGGACAGAAGAGGCAGCTGCCCCGAGCTTCATAATATAAGGAGCCTCAACATGGCAACTAAATATTTTAGACAAAATATAGCGGAAGGTAAAACGGAAAATGTCTGAAACTAAACATAAGGCAGAAATTAAGACAGATTAGCTTATTTTAAATTTTGAAAAACCTCTAAAATATAAGTTGCCCTTAGCCTAGCATTTCTTATGAGAGGCCCTGTCAATATTTATTTTTATTTTGTAAACATTTGGGGTTCAAGCATTGCAGATTAATTCTGACTTCACTTTTGCAAGTTTTTTACATCTGTATCTGGCTTAAGAACCGTTTTAATTTATTGCTGATTATTTAATCCAGGAATGATTTATTCATCATATTTTAAAATTATATATATTGAAGGCTTATTAGAGGGGGGAGGAGAGAAGGGGCAGCTGCCCCGGGCCCCGCAATATTAGGAGCCTCAATTTGGCAGTTCGATATATTAGACAAAATATAGAGGAAGACAAAACGGAACAAAGTTTGAAATTAACCGTAAGGCAGCAATTAGGACAAATAAAAAAAATGGGCTTATTTTAAATTTTGAAAGACCTTTAAAATATTAGTTGACCTAAGCCTCGCATTTCTTCTGAGATGCTATATTTATTAATATTTTGTAAATTTTTGGGGTTCAACCATTCCAGATTAATTCTGACTTTTCTTTTGCGAGTTTTTTACATCTAGAAAGATTTTTTCTGTGTCTGGCTCAAGAACCGTTTTAACTTATTGCTGATTATTTAATCAGGGAATGATTTATTCATAATATTTTGAAATTTCATATATTGAAGGCCTATAAAAGGGGGAGGACAAAAAAGGCAGTTGCCCCGGGTTTCACAATATAAGGAGCCTCAACGTAGCAACTAAACTTTAGGGGTTCAAGCATTCCAGATTAATTCTGACTTGTCCTAGCGGGTTTTTGGTATCTAGAAAGAAAATTTTCTGTGTCTGGTCCACATCCTGTTTTAATTCATTACTCTTTATTTAATTCAGGAATGATTTATTCATCATATTTTTATCGTATCAATATTTATTTATATTGTGTCTCTTTTCTTAAGTATTTCTGATTCAACCATTCCTGATTACCTTGCCGTTGCGAGTTTTCGGCATCTAGATAGGGTTTTTCTGTTTCTGGCCCACATCCCGTTTAGATTTATTACTCATTATTCATTTCAGGAATGAATTATTTATATTTTTCCTGGTTAACTTGGTGTTGTGAGTTTTTCAAGTCTAGACAGATTTTTTTGTGTCTGTTACGATTTAGTTAGGGAATAATTTATTTACCATATTATAAACGGATCAAATTTTATATTTACTTCATAGTATATGTTTAATTTAGACAAAAAATAGTGCACGTAAGAGACTTACTAGATATTTTTTAATATAATTAATAATTCAGCAATGCAATTTTGTATCGACGATATCAAATGTTGATAATTACGATTGACCTAGAAAAAATATGACATCTATTACATAAATGCTACGTACGATTCAGCTGACACTTAACATAGTGTACGTTATAGCTCTACTTAATTTTTTTTCCAGTCGATAGATTGGTCTTTTACGTCGGTAACTTTTACATTAGTACAATAATACAAAGTCAAACGGAATGCGACAAGTCAGAGCGAGCGCCAGAGGTTATTCAAGCCCATTTGTATACACTACGACATTACAAATGATTCTCATTTTACACAAAAATACCTGAAATATACACAGAGAACATTTTTAAATGACTAACTATAGTGCTCTAGAGGTAAATCTAATTTTTTTTTATTATCATTATTTATTTAACACTGAACATGACAAATGTAAGTATATATAAATATATCATCCCCATTATCATCGACATGGCAAAGATGAAGACGACACAAGTTGTATTTAAAATATCTTAGATTAGTGGAATTATTAATATGTGTATTATTTATAATTGACATTTCCCATCACCTACAAAGTACTTTTACGTAAGCAAAATTCTTAATTTCTATCCGACTCCACTTACGACGACATCGTCAGATCGCTTCCGATACAAGTGTGTATGTAGCCATTGTTCACGGTAGTAGGCAAAGTTTATACTTATTTATACAGCAATATACAACATAATTTTATTTCATTGACGTTGCGGCATATACGATTAGGATATGTTAAAATAAAATATACAAATTTTGATTCAAATGTAACAGAGATTAATTTTACGTGTATTATTTAAGGAGTGACATTGAAAAATATAACGTGAAACGAATGAGACACAATATAAATATCGAACGGCAACACTTTCCGGACTAATCACCGTCTCGGAGAAGCGATTTTTTTCATAATAGCGACGCTATAAGCTTTTACAGTGCGATGATGCATTGAAACATATCATTTGAAGAATCGACGCTATCAAATATATACAGATGCGATCGAGAGAGTGTTGCTATCCGATTGCGGTAAACATATACGTGATTCATAAATCATAATATTTTCATCGAAATTCAGATTATATACATTACAAAAGATTTATCTTATATATTCAAAAATGTTTTGCAAAGATTTATTATTTATTAATTTAGTGAATTATACGTAATTTTAAACCGAATTTTTTTTGCAGATATGTCCGTAATAGATATAATCTTAATGCACCGTACATGTATTTACACACATCATAAAAATAAATTGTCACGATGATCAACATTGTTCGATTGTTCGTTACGAAATGTTCGACGTTGTGATTCAAAACGATATCGGAAACGGAAATCAATCCACGCTATACAATCGCAATATAATTTAATTTTTGTACACTTAGCGACAGACTCATCATTATTGTCAAAACTTTATTTAATCAACACAATTCTCGGATCATTTACAATCGAAATCATATTCATACAATATTTTTGATATAATTTTTGTGATGCTGTCATTTTTAACGGAACACAAATTTATTTGAAATACAACAAAATATATTCGTAAATTATACTTAATTTTTAATAAATCCATTTACATAATATATATTTTTTATACAGTAACTCCTCAACTTACGACTAGTACTTTACTGTACTAAAGAGACTTTACTCTACTTGGATTAACGACTCGGACTTAAAAAAATCATAATTCAGTCATGCTATACCTATTGGAGATAATATTAAAAATTAACCAGTGTCGCGGTTTGACACTGGGGATATTAGTGTAAGAGACTCATTCCCCTTGCATCTTTAGAATCTTTATCGAATCGTTATAGTGGTGAATGGCACTTTCGAATCTTTCTGTTATGCCATACATCCATCCAGATGGCCCTCTTCCACTAAATCACTTCCCTGTTACATGGATATAAATTTATGAGGAAAGAAGACAAATTATCATACAAATAAGATAAGAGTAAGATGAAATCCAACACGAACAAGACTGAACTAAGAAAGAGTTCTTTAACTTCAACCAGGGGCTATCAGAGGGAAAGACATGGAGATTAGCTGCCCCATATTAGAGACCTGGTAACTCAATATATTAAACAAAAATTTAGATGAAGGCAAGAAGAACAAAATTGAAAACCAACCATAAGACAGATATTAGGACGAGTAAAAAAATCAATGGTATTTCTTATGCTTTCCACTCCATATGGCCAGATTGTGTGGTGCACACAGGCGCCGGAAGATTATGTGTGCCAAGAGGAGAAAAATCTGATTCTTTTTCATTCATTGGGGCTTGTAGAACTGTTTCCATCACTAGATTTTTTTTAAGGGCCTCTAAAATATTAGTGGCCCCCGGACACATATTTTCTCTGAAAGGCTCTTCAACTATTTTGCATAGATGATAATATCCCTATACTAGGATACAAAAGGAATATGGAACCATAAACTAATCCCCGGACATTGGTTCAAAAAAAAAGATGAATTTCATCTCAGTTACTAATAATACACGGATGTTTCAGCAAGTACTTACAGAAGATCGGAAACGAAACTACCTTGAAGTGTTGCTAATGTGGAGCAGTGAGATAGGAATGACGATGCCTAGAGAGAGCGAGAAGACTCCTACTAGACATTAAGATAGATGGAAAACAATTTTCATATTCGCCTTATCAAAAAGTAATACTGAGAAAACAAACAGAACAAACTAAGGAAAGAATATTTAGCTTCTAGGGAAAAAAAAGGAAACAATATAAAAGCAATCCCAAAGGCCGTGAAGAAAGAAATGGTTTTAATCCTTAAGAATCTGACATTACCCTCTTCAAGGGGATTTTTTCCAAAAACGTTTTCCAGATTTATTTTATCGTCGATAACATTTTTACTAGGAATTGTTTTAGTGTTTTTGAACAAAAAATAAAAATATAAATAGAAGGATATCCATAAATCAAAAAAAAATTTAGTCCAAAGTCTGGTATACTAAATTTTTACTCATGCACAAACTTGCCTGTCCTAAAAGAAATTAAGAACGATAAAGATGAGCAACTTTCTACTATATGTTGCAATAGGATTCTTCGAAACTTTGGACATCTCGCTAGAAGAAACAATAGCCTAGAGAAGTTCGTCGCTCTTGGAAATTGTACAAGAATGCAAGAGAAAGGGCTGGGCGCCCATCTGCTGAAGCGACTGAGTGAGGACCGCCACGGGCTCCACCATAATAGCTGAGAGGATCCAGGAGAGCCAAAATCAAGAAGATTCGGTACAAGAATGATCACGATCCTCAGACATAAGCGTTGCCGATTTAAGACGAAGAATTAAATAATTACAGGAACTTCATCATCATGCATGTTCTCTTATCTTGGAAGAATTTCTTCAAACCAAACTCTTGTTTTTGGCAGTTGTATGATTTGTGACACAGTCGTGCTTTTTTTGTGGCATTAAACGTAGAATTAAAACGAAATACTATCGTAAATCAAAGAGTTACTGTATTTATACATATATTTTTATTCGATCACGGATTTATCTGTATTACCACCATAGTAAACGAATATCTATTAAATAAAAGCTAAACGTCATGCAATGAGATAAATCTATAGTTATCAAGCACATGCAAACATTGATTCAGCGAGAAAAACCATTTATTCTTATCAAATTATACACAAACGACAAAAATAAATTACCGAAACGAGTAAAAAAACGATAAAATAAAACGAAAAAAATATTCTGAAATATATTTATTAAAAATAATAAACGGTTTAAGGGATAAAACAATATTGCAATAACATACCTTAAACGAAAAGAAAAAAAAAAAAGAAACAAGTTTAGAATTTAAATCAACATGGAATTCACAAGCATCTAACAATCGTGCCGGCACTAAATAACGTACATAAAATCCTTTTTTGCATGTCGAATTAAAACTAAACCCTATAATGAAATTACTAATAAAATGATATTCATAAATATTCGTGATTCGTAGTGGTTTCATTACATTGCAAACTTTACGATGAAAATTATTATATATATATATGATTGAAAGATTAGATTATAATCTTGCAGTATCGATTTATCGGCATATTTAGGATGTGCCGATGCATCGGCCCTTCTCGAGCGAAAGGGTTTATTCTAAAAACAATATATTTGTAAAGATTTTCAATGGAATATTGAACGTTGTGTCCTAATAACTAACCACATACTTTGAGAAATTATAATAAGACACTAAAAATACATCATGAACAAAACTACATTATATTAGTTTGATATTACTAATAAATCTTATCAATATAACTAAAGGAATTATTCATTTTTAATATAAAATTAAACCAATAAGCAGATTACATTGTTCTATGTGACATTAATTAGTAAAATTCGTTTAAAATAATGCATAAACTCGATACTTAATAGTAAACTACATACCGAGCTACTGTTTATATTTCAAAATTTAGCTAATATTGCAATATTACCGAGTACCTTTGTAGGGAGAATAATTTAAAGATATATTGAATTGACAGAATGTGTAGGTTACCAAGACGACCAATGGCTAATTCTTTTAAAATAAGATGAAACAAAAATTCAAATGTACTATAAACGAAACAAGTATGAACACCGTCCAAAAAACAATAACTAACTATTTAATAACAATGAAACATTCATACGAGTTCATATAAATACATTTCTTTATATACACAGAAGAGTATGTAAAGTAAAAAAAAAAAAGAAATGACATGATGTAGTAATAAAAAGTAAAAAATAAGAAAAAACACATGTCTTTTTGCGATCTTCGAACTCATATTTATAATTAATATAAAATTAAAGGGAAATTTAAAAAAAAAAAAAAATGATGTAATTTTAAGGTTATGTCTCCGTGACACTAAAACGACATCAAAAATAGTGACTTACAAACAACATTGATCATCGTATCTCCAATATGTATATTGTATACATACAAATTTGGTGCACATTACTTTATGAATGTATATAAAACTAAAATTCAACAGCGCGAGATCTGTACTGATATGACAATATGATATAATTCATGTTGCGGCGAACGATGACACTACAAACATAAAAACAATCCAATTGAAACTGCGGTTATACATTCATTTCGAATAAAATCTATTTGATCGTGATCGATATTCAACATCGAAATTATATATCTTTAACGGTGCATGAGACAAAATTTTAACTGGTCTCAATAATAAGTGCTAAAAACTTACTTATGCAAATCGACGAGGAGGTAGGACAATCATTTAATGTTGTTGTTGTAAGTATGAATAATGAATAGATTTTTTTTTAAATATTTTGTTTTTATAATTATTCAATTACATAAGATCACAGAACGTGTTAATAGTCCTGAGCGTGGTCCATATCGTTTTTATCTTGCGGTGAAAGACGACCCCCCGAATTGGCGTTTGACATTGTGTTGTTGGATGAGATATTGTTTTTGATTGAATTGTTATTCCCCGTTGTTGGCCCGATTGACCGCGCCGACGAAAAGCACAGTTTCATCAAAAATGGAAATTTGGCACCTGAAAAATAAGTCGGTAAATAAAAACGTATTTTTATTACATATATATTTGTCTAACGCACGAACCTGGGTGCATGATTGTTGCATGATTACAAGCCATAATGGCAGTAACTGCCTGTGATATGTTGGAAAACTCCATTAACCCTGAAGACGATCTGAAAAATATACATTCAAAACGTTATAGCCGTTCGTATACCTCAAGTGTATAATATTTTCAGCGTACCTGTCACTTTTCAAGGGAAATTTAGAAATTTGCGTAGGCGGTGTGACGTTATAATCTGCAAAAACTTGTAATAATTGTTCTTCCGTTACATCGGGTGGGGTATTGAAGAAGTGGATTATCTATTAAGAAAAATATTTTAGATTAAAACAAAATACATAAAGTTTCAGACGAGTTAATAAGATATAAATATTGCCGAGTAGTGTTTCAAACGATTTGCATATAATAAAGTTTCAAGGACCCGAGTCTTCAGTGCCGAATTTCCTTAAGGGCAAAAGTCGCGCGCCTGGGGCCTCAAAATTCAGACAAAATAATAAATAATTGACGAAAGAATAACGTCAGCTATTGAATGTTTTTCAGACTCCGCAGACCATGATCCATGGATTCAGGCGGATAGCTACCTTAAGGCAAACCGATGCAAGGCATCGGGATCCTCGGCCCTCATTTTTCTAGAAATAATAAATATTTCTAACATTAAGATCGCTAATATCGATCATCGTGAAGCTAATTAAAAAAAAGAAGAAAGAGAAAAAGCAATAAAAATTAAAGAGTTAAATTTTGCTCTTACCACACTATAGAAAAAAAACGCTATAGAAAGTTAGACACCCATACAAAATTTGGGGTTAGGTTCTTTTTAACTGTATTTTGCGATTTGAAGCAAATCAAACATTTGACCAATGTTTATATTTTCAATGACCTTGCACGTGTTTAGTTGGATAGCAATAGCTCGCGAGGGGGTATTGACCTAGCATATTTCTTCCAGTTTTTTCATTCGCAACAGATGTGCCAGGGAAGTTCAAAGGGACAGTTTTTTTAGTTTAGCATATGATGAATAAATAATAAAAAGGTAAATATAAATTATGAAACCTTTTCGGAAATATGTTTTATTTAGGATCATATTAATATAAAACAAAAAAATCAATAATTGAAGTAAGAAAATAAATGGTGAACATTTTAAATTAGGTAATTATGCATTTAATTACTGTCAGAGTCATCTAATATCACGTTCCATCGAGACTTTTTTAATACCAGTTGCTCAATTTATAAAAAAATAGAATGATTGAAAACCCCTTTAACACATAAATACCAAATGCCTTAAAAATCGTATGCATCGATTTACTTGATCATAATTTGTTCCACGACTATACAAGTAGAAAAATATTTTCTAACTGTATTGTGATGAATATCCCTGGAACGTTTTTAGATGATGATTCACCAAAAAAAGAACAGAACACGCCTAGCGAGGTAAAGGGACAAACAGCTACTGACAAATATTTTTTAAGGCACGTACATATTTAAAATGCACATTAATAATATATTTACGATAATTCTAATTTGGCCTTGAAAATATTGCTTTTTGTAAAATAAACGCTATAGAAAAAACTGCCGCAAACGCTATAGAAGTGAACGCTATAGGAGGGTTGACGATATATATCCAAAATATTGCACATTGGATAAAAAACGTGCACGTAGAATGCACATTATTAGGTGTAGGAGTAGTGAAAATATTTTTATGGGGAGGGCCTCAAAATTCAACTCCGCCACTGGCAGTAGACACATTCAATTCGCATAAGAAAATAAATAAATTTATTAAACCGCATATAAACAGCAATTAATTAACAAAACAGTTGTTTGACCTTTTGACTGCTGAACGAATAATAAAACATTGTTTTTGGTACTAGTAACAAAATATTCCAGTAGCCAAAAGGTTAACTCAATTCCTATTATTAAAAGATCGGCAATACCTGAATGTTTCCATTAAAAAATAATTCATTTTCTAGGAGGTTGGAGATCACCCTCCCATGTTTTAGGCTAAAAATAATTAGGAGACTTTGGATCAATGGTTCTTAACCTTGTTGGAGGTACTGAACCCCACCAGTTTCATATGCGCGTTCACCGAACCCTTATATCATATGTCGTATCATTTTTCATAATATCGTACAATAAGTCGGGTGTATATTTTGACATCCGCCGAACCCGGAAAACTGACTCACCGAACCCCTAGGGTTCGATCAAACACAGGTTAAGAACCAATGCTTTAGATGCTTGATGGTTGCTCTCGAGGCGGAATAAATTGAGAATTTATAAAGCTTTGGCAAGCCGGGGCCATAAGAACCCTTAGCTAAAATGCTAGACTCAAACAACGATGGCTCGAATATGCTCTGGACGATTGCAAGTAGCGAAAGTGACAAAAACAATTGATCAAGAAGACCAAAAGCTAACAGCAGCATAATGAGAGGCAACGGTTGTTCACTAAAAGAATTAACTTCGACTTTATTCATCCTCGTTCGTTCATCATTCATTCATTCATCTCGAGTCTCGACTAATTTTTATATATATTTGATATTTGAATTAATATTACCTTAGAAGGGGGTTGTATTCGATTTTTATGTACCGAGGCTGCCGTGAGGAAGCGATTGTTTTTATTCCCTACATATTCCTTGAAGGACGGGCTCTTGTCGGTCAAGGGATATGGATTTATTACTTCTGATAAGAACGACTGTTTCGAAAACCTGCAACATTCAAATCAGTTAATATAATCGTAACATCGATAATATATCACCGATATACGTACGCCAGAGTCATAGTGTGATCGTTAACAGTGACATTGTTTAAGTTCTGAACGCAACGCTCCACGGACAACGAATCGCCCATCTGAACCATCGCAGTACCTTCTTTAGTTTTTAAGAATTTTATCTGAAATAATAATAAATATATATAAAACAATCAGTTAACATATTAATATTACTTCGATAATGTTATTTATTTACCCTCGCTACGTTTCCGTATAGACATACGAGATTGAATAAGCGATCCGTATTCGCCGTAGCCGGATCTAATCCGTACACCATCATAACACAACTGTGATGATGTGGAGGAAGAGGCGGTGGCGGAGGTGCTCCAGCTCCGACACCGACGTGGTGTCCGCCCGGACCGCCACCATGATGTAAAGCTCCCTGAAATTAATTAAAATTAATACACGCCGTCATATAAATCGAGTAAATGAATATCGTACAACCTGGTGATGAGGCATTCCTCGATGATTTCTACCGTCTTTTATTAATCCCGGTACTTGATTCATCCCGCCCCCATATTCCATATCTAAAAATAATAACGGAGCACGTTAAACAATTTTATTGATTGCAATTTATGACCGAACATGATTCGTGAGAAGATTTTACATCTTTCATTGCAATATAATTTATAAATACAATTAAACCAATTCATGATATATTTCATATTTGAAGATGTATCATCGACCTGAGCCGTTGAAAAATAAAATTTTAACAACACACGCACATATAGATAAAATCAAAAATAAATAAAATGAATAAACGGATTTACGCAAAATTAGTATATTTTTATTATTATATATATATAATTAAACATTACAAATAATTACACTACGGTTTATCATATGGAATGCAAAATAACGATGTTAATAAATATGTAAGTAATATATGCTAGATACTGAAAATTTCACTAAATTCTGCAAAATAACAATCACCGAGGTGTTATTATTAGTATATATATCGTTTATCTACATCGGTGGTATCGAATGAGGATCGTAAACTCGACGTAGCGTGATTATCGAGCGTAGAAACATGCGATTAACGTAATTACACTAAATAAACACGCCGAATAATAAGCATTATATTATATGAAGGTCGGTATATTGGATCATCATGCCGATACGATGCTTCGAATAGATATGATGATTCGATATATCGGCTTTCCGAGAATAAAATAGATAGGTACGAGTTGTATGCTCCCTTCGCCGACTTCCGATCTACATATAATTGTGTTAATAACCAAGATAAAATAATATAAATACTATAAAAATCTGATCTAATTCATAATTTTAAAATCTCGTCAAAATGTAATAATGGATATCATATTATCACAAAATCAAAATAAATAAAAATAAAAAATAACTACGATTTTTAAGGGCAATAATAATAATATAAGATGCAAATAAAACAGAATCAAATTATTTAAGACATGACACACCTAAATCTTGCACGACTATAAATATTATATAATGCAAAAGGAAAATCAAGGTTAGATATATTTAACCAAAAATATTCTGGTTTGTTGTCAATGCGCACATCATTCAGGATAAATTGCAAATAATGCAATACTGTTAAATTATAGGGCGTAATTCGCCCAGTTAAGGCGTGATGAAGACTCACCGTCACCGAGGAGGCTTCCACCCTCGCATGAAACAGCTCCTTGGTCGTCTTCAGCATTTTCTGTACATCAAATATCATGTAATATAAAAACCCTTTGCACTGAAGAATAATTGAATGAAACAAGGTGAGTGGTAAAGTGAGGGTGCTGACGAGTATACTGTATATTTATGAAAAATAAAACACTAAATGCGCAATGCATGAATCTGTGTGAATCAAACATATTTTTCGAGAGGCGGAGGAGGATGCGTCATCAACGTTAACATGTAAAATATATCATGGACGGTTGTAATGGTTTCGTATTGATATCTCTAAAGAACAAACGATGCGACGATTGCAAAGTTCGAAAGAACAAAAATCGTGTGACATGTTATTGTGTTAATCGATCACGGTCGTCGATTCTAGCGATAGTGCGATAAATAAACGAGAAACGCAAAAATAAAAATTAATCATATAGAATAAATAACACAAAATGGAAACATAAACAACTGTAACACATGTTGTTGGAACATATCGAGAGCTGACAACCTGTTTATGAGATACGTTAAAATCATCGAAAGACTAATTCCAGACTTTTACAAAGAATGGAACGGCGAAACCTCGTATTATAACACGGTGTTATGACGTAATTAAATCATTAGAATATTTCAATCTTTCGTTCGTGTATATATTAGATCGTTTGATACGTAGTGTATCCATATTGCGTATCAAACGATTTAATATAACGTAATCGATCGATCGATGAATTTGATATTTGAATATATATATATATATCTAGTGGCTATAAAACTCAGCTATAGTTCGAGTTAGCGTGTTCATACACAACGATGACATAGATAAATGTAGGTTTAAGTGTTACATGATGTGGTACAGCGTAGAAAGATGGATGAGGTTAGTATAGATGTATAACAACACGTGTTAGAATGTTAATTAATTTACAAATCAGGTGTTTTACCTCCATAAGAGTAGTTCTCCGCAGGATACCGCCGAACACCGTCACCTGGCGGGCGGATAAAACAAATAGAAAACAAAAAAACACAAGGTTGCTTTCAAAAAAAAAAAAAAAAAATTATGCCATCATGAAAACATCTGGTCTAAACATATTTACACATGTCAACGGCCAGATTATTTCATAGTGTTTCTGCAAGCGAGTATGTGAAACGGTAACGTCATGCGAACATCGACAATATTCTTCATAGGCGATAGTGTTATTGATTAAATACATAATAAAACGAGGGGGTTATACGGAATAATTTATATATTATAAAATTTTCCTTTTTACGCCGAGGGTAAGCCCATAAAAAATAATGAAGTAATTCCCGGAGTGCTTAAAAACATCTGGTAGCGCAAAAATTACTATGGATGTAATGGCACTTAAACCTAAATGTTTTATAATGTATTATGTATAGTGTATAACGGCTCTTATTAACATATTACAACGCAAATATAGCGCTGTTTATTCGGCAACAATAATGACGATTATTAAAACAAACATATTAATGAAGTGTTGAAGTGAAATGCAATGGACGAGTGTCCGATACGTATTAATTAAATATCGTCTGTTTGAACGGATGCTATGAAAAAATGACATAAAATATCATAAATCAAAGCACCTGTGTCGCCAGAACGTACCGGAGACACACTTGGCAAAATATCAAACGATAATATATTACTCGGGGCGTGTTCGTTACATTGAAGAAGATTAACACAAAAGCGAACAAACATTGAATATTTAAAAACGCAGGATAATATTGTATCGATCTGTTTAATAATTCATCGTCATCACTGCGATGAATGTTTAATGCGTATTCGGTACTCGTGTTTCGATTGATCGTAGATTATATCGAGGGCCTCCGTGCGTTAGTGCTCGGAATAAATTAGATTACGCACTCGATCCCGGGATACGTTATATATAAAAAAAACTATTTTCCATTATCCAATTTGTCGTTAGTCGGAAAAATGGGATGAAAATTGATTTAGCACTTAATTAATCCGATATGTATCTGCTCGGATGATTGATTTTATTAATCATTTATTAAATGTAGTTTTCTATATTGTGAGTGAATAATGATGTTTACCATAAATAGAGTGATGTGGGTAATAAAGAAAATCTGCGGCCAAAATTAATGACCAATGAGTGCGGAAAAATCTACGCGACCGGATTATTTATTATATGCGAGGGCGACATAGCTTTTCGCTTAAAAATATTTCTTTTTTGGAACAAATGATTGATAATATAAAGGCAGACTCATTTTTTTTTTTTTTAATAATATTTACGCTTCAGGAATTTCGGTCATCGTGGTGCTGTTTTAAAATACAATGTGATATTTCCATAGTTTGGGGTGAAAAATCGGTTTTTCTTCACACAGATTAAAATAGCTATAAATCAAATTAGATGACACGCTGTCAACGCGTTAGCGGCATCACAAAATGACGTACGGGAATGTGATGCGGTGTCAAACGTCTTTAAGGAGCGGAGGAAAATTTTTTTCGGAAGATTATCCGGAAATTGTGATTAAAAAAAAAATCGTATTTATAGATCGCGCGGCGAAAATATTCATTCTCCTCTGACATAACAAAAGCGTTTAATTTTAGACGGTGAATGTGAACGATGCCGCGGTGATCAATCACGGCTGGTGGACCTTGACAGAGTCACCGAAGCTGCAGCGGCCGAGTTGCCAATTTTCCAAGTTTTCCCGCGGGATGAGTCAGGAGGTGGGCGTGCGACGTTCGCACCTGATACACCAGAGACAGCAGGAAATGCCATCCGAATGCATCAAGATTGCATACATAAGTAATATCACGTTCTGCCAAATGAAAACTTCACCCAATGAACAATTCTAAATCTTAGTCCGAGATAATATCCGTAAATTTAATATGCAAAGTGAGCGAAACGTTTTTCGTATTATTATTACGAAACAATATTTTCAAAGTCGACTAAAACATCTCTCCCCACAGATCAGATTCGACGCCACTTCGCGGAAAACTCTGTTGGTTTTTCATTAAAGAAAGAGTCTAAGTGAATTAGGCCGTGTTCAATTGGCGTAAAATAATATTATGAATCATAATTTGAAAAAGTAATAATCTCAAATTGCGATATTGCGGATGTTGTAAATTCAATTTATTTTTTTCACATGTTGATGTTAAGGGGGCGCGCGTTAGTAGTACCGAAAGGTATCCCACCGCTGCCACCAAATGTTAGGGCGGACGCGACAGTAGTCCAATAAATGGAATCCCACCGCTGCCACCAAAATGTTAAGGGGAGCGCGACAGTAGTACCGAAAAGGTAACCCGTCGCTGCCACCAATGTTAAGGCACCCGAGCTCGCGTATCAAAAGGTACTGACCGCTGGCGCCAAAACGTTCGATCGTCCGGTGATTGACGATCGCGCTTCGAAAGATCGAGATTAAGTGAAAACGCTTTGTTTTGATATTGATGTTTATTGAAGAAATGAGTCAGATGTAGAGTAGACCAGTGATAGGTATGATGAAAAGTTCCGAGACGAATCTCCGGTACGAGATGATGATAGTCCAAAGTTCCGCTTTGGTACGCGAATAAATTAATTATAAGATCCAGAGACGTATCTGGTACGAGAGGAAATCACGGAGATGTGACAAACATGACAGCGTGAGCGAATCGCCTTGTCAACTGTCGAACTGACAATGACCAACTGCTAACTGACAAAAACGGGGTTTTTATGTCTATGAAAGGGATGCGGACGCTCTGATTGGTCCGTCATCTCGGAAGAGGGCGATTCTATATAGTGAAGCATAAGAACACGAAATGTGACCATTGATTTTATAACATTGATACGAATCAATGTGATCAAGAAATTGTTCCAAAAAAATGGTAATATATTTTCGCAACGATTCTTTTTAGTTTCCACGACAAAAACACCCAAATGGTTGTTGAAAAAATAATCAAACGATTTATCACGATAACTATATAACTCAGAAATAGAAGAATCGGATCAAAAAAGTTTATTATCACTGAATGCTAGAGTAAATTTAAAATGTATAAGGTAAAAGCGCATATTTGCGTCATCCGTCTTCTTGCAAAGTAAAACGAAAGACTCGCAAATGAGTCATCCGTGGTTAACCAGATCTTAATATAGAAACTACGAGTCACACACGTAGTAAATTTATTGATTTGTTAAAACAAATTTATCCCAAGGATTGAATCTATCGAAAATAATAAACACAATTCTTTTGATCTAGCCATACCGATGGGGTCTATTTGGGACCCCAAGTTTTTGATTTTTCTTGAATAACTCTTTTAACACATTCTCCCGGTCCGCTGGGTTCCGCGTCAGTTTTGCCTTTGGGCCGAGCGATTTCGAGAAAAAAATAGCAAAAGTTAAGTACTTCAGTTAAATCGATGTAACTCTGATACCATTTAAGTTAAGTCAATCATTTTTTTTTTGTTGTGTTGAGAAAGATTATCTCTATGTAAAAAAATAATAGTTCAAAACTACTCAAAGTGTGGTCTGCGTATCAATGAAATATAAATGATTTGGGTTTAACATCAGCGCCAACGAGGACTCGAACACGCGTCCCCCGTACTTTTACGTTGGCCCGCGAGGACGCGTATTCGAGTCCTCCGGACCGCAACGTGTTAATATAAATCCTACATTTTACATTTTTTTTGTATTTGTCTAAAACAGTTTAAAGAATAAATATTATAAGTAATCATTGACCTTTATTGTCTGAAGTTGTGAAAAAAAAAGTTTTTTCTCTCTCGCATCCGGTACGATGTGCCAAGTGCGAGTGAAACATATACTAGTGACACGTGCTCAATGAATTTGGCGGTCGGTCTAACGGCGGCGTGTCCTCAGTCTGCGGCAGGATGTGCGTTTCATTCCGTCGTCATATTGATTAGTAGAAAAAAACAAAACATCGACCAAATTATGAAGCATATCATGAATAACTATTATGATTCTTAGAATAATCTATTTAAAAAAAAAATCATCAATATCTTGACTTGAAATGCTTGAAGTCTATTTTCCATTATAAATAGACCCCACTTCGGACGACGCGGCTGGTTTTGAGCCGCCGTGATAGATCGGTTAATATGCGGTTGAGATTCATGTATAAAATATTAAAATTTAAAAACGTATTATTAAATTCAATGATCAAGTGGAACCGGTTCGCACCGGATAACCGATCCGGAAGTGTTTTTAGATCCGGAACGCTGATCCGATATTATTTTAAACAGTGAATTCACGTTTTCCCGCTATTTGTGGCCAATTTTTACAATCCCGTTTTATTTTGATACCCCGAATCTACGTTTTCCCTCTAATTATCTTTGTGTCATCAGTAAATCGTTTGCTACTTAATCATATTACAAACTCTCAAATAAAATTGTAATAATCATAACTAAGTAATTAAACGAAAAATATAAAATATTATAAGATTATAGTATTTCCGAAAAAGGAATTTTAAATCGTCAAAATTAAAATGATCAAGATAATGATGATTAATCATATGTAAGTCCAAATTTATAAAACTATCTACTATCAGTTGTATTTAAAACATAATAAATAGATTTTAATATTATAATGATATCTTTAAAAAAAAGATGAAAACGACTTTCATTTAGCAGCGCTTATTACAACATTAAATTGCCATTTTTATTCAATTAAAAAATATATTTATTGTGTTATAGATTAAGAAACACTGCTCTAGACCCCTTGATATCAACATTTATTTTAAATAAATTTAAATAAACAATTTTGATCACAAAATTGGTGATTTTATTATTATTTTTTAGAGGAAAAATGAAACCAACAGCTCTGACCGATGGGGTCTATTTTGTATGAAATGAATGTAAAAAAATATACCCCAACCATTTCAAGTCAAGATATTGATGGATTCTTCGACAATACCTTGACATTTGTTTTAAAAATTGATTTATCCAAGAATAAAAATAGTTACTCATGATATGCTTCATATTTTGGTCGATAATTTGACGCGTAACTGAACTCGACGTTCGTTGTTCCGCCGCGACTGAGGCACGTTCCCGGCTCGTCGCATGTGGTTTCACTACTTGCACAACACGATGTTTTTCTCGTTCGCACTTGCACATGCGCAATGTTTTTTCTCGCTCATATCCGGTATCAATGTAAAATGTTTTTATTTTAGTTTGCAATTGCGGACAATAAAGTTCAATGCTTATTTATATTTATTCTTTAGACTATTTTAGACAAAAAAATGTGACATGTACGATTTATAATAACCCTTTCCACTCTGACTATTTTTGGTCGAACCTTCCTTCTACTCTCCTTTATTTGAATTTATTAATCTTGGGCACAGTGTAAAAAGGTTAAAAGAATTATTCCAGAAAAATCAATGTATTAGCAATCGATAATTTCGACCAATTAAAAAATATATCAATTCATTAGTATACTTAAAAATCAACGCCATTAATTAAAAACGAACAACGATTATCCAGGAATGATTGTAAAATTGTTAAATTGCAAAAAAATGAGTACTGTGGAATAGTGCGACATCTGACAATGTTAAAAACATGGATTTAGTGGGATAAACAATAGATAAGACGTGTAGAAGCAACTAGGTTATATGAAGCATAAAACAAACAACAACAAAAAAAAAAACAATAACAAATAGGATCGTATTTATACAGAAACAAAAAAACATGGAATCTATTGGTTTTAGTGTACGAATCTAAGATTCGTTAGAGTGTGTCGGAAAAAGTGAGTTTGTTTAGTGAATACTATGTTTTTTTTTTAATAAAACTACTCACTATAGGGCTGTGGACGGCCTCCGGAAAATTGGGGAGATTGCAGAAGGGGTGCGGAACGTTGTTGCTGCGGCGGCGGAGAACCATCCTCCTTGACTGAAATTCACATAAGTAATGTTACAACGGAGCCATCGCCAATAATTAAAAAAAAAAAAGAAAAAAAAATGCTGCAACACTATCTAAATCTCTAACATCACACACGGCCATATATCAAATTATTAAAAAAAAAAACAACAATAAAAGCCAATAGAACTATATATATGTAAAGACGACGCGATTTTTATAATCCTAAGATCCAGATTTGGGGGGAGGTGGGGGAGTGAATATATTTCATTGAATAATAAAAATTTGCGACAACCCTGTTTTTGCATTGCGTGTCGGTAAAAAAATATATAACGGGGAATCAAAACGGTTCCAAAACGAGATAAAAATTCGGCGATTGTGTCGAAAATATTGAAACCCAACGAAGAGTGGAAAATGCTGATTTAACCTTTTCAGCTCCAATAGTTTCACATGCGCATTATTATGTGAACATAATAATAATTCCATCCAATTCTTTTTTTTTTTTGGCCGATATTATTTTCCATTAAAAATCACAATGGAAATGAAAATATGACGTATCCATTTTTCTAACAAATATATTTTTAAGACATGTGCAATAAAATCCCAATTACTTACCGCATCGTTATTATAAATCATAAGTATAAATAAATCATTAAAAATAAAAATGGATTAAATTAAAAATATGTTTAGACAATTTTTTTATACAGTTTTTAGAGTAAAGAGCCTTTTAATTAAATAAATATTTTTATCAATAACCGGTGTCTGTCTATATTTAGTACTGTTCGTGCGAGTTCCACTTTGAGAAGAATTAATTTAATCTGTCCGATTGATCCCAGTGAGCTCAATAGCGAAATATTATTTATTAAAGTAACAAATAAATAATATATTATTAACAAGTTGTTGTCGGGACACGTATAAATCAGATGATTCGTTTAAAAAATGAGATTACAGTCAACACTCCTATAACGCCAAGATAAGGACTAAAAACCCGCCCTATAGAAGAATACGCAACCATACAAAATTTGAGATTAGGTTTTTTAATTGTATTTCACATATTTTATTTATTTATTTGACTACTATAGATGGATGGCATAACATAAAGATCAATTCACCCATATAAAGAATCGATAAATATTCTAAAGATGCGAAGGGGGATAAGTTACTTTCACTTTATATTCCCCCCAGTATCAAACCACGACACTGAGTTATAGAAGGGTTGACTGTACTGCATTTGATTCACTAATTTATTATTATATCCATTGCCATAATAATTCCTATCTCATCCTTCAGGATAATAATAATAATAGTACATAAAATCAAATCAGTATTTTTAGTTATTTAATTAAAGGAACTATTCATATTTTAGGCTCCAGATTTGCTTTATATATTAACTTCAGATTTCTATATCATTCATATATATTTAATCGTTTATTTATCTAATAATCCAGATGATTTTTCTATGGGTATAAATATTTCTCAGGATTTTGTCACGATCTGAGATATTTTAATATGTCTTTAATTGAATGTTGCCATTTTCAAAAAAGTAATGCCATAATCTATTACTAAAGATCGTCATATTATCGAATTGTAGACAAAATCTTACTATACTTGTCCAAAATAAATTAAACAATTATAAATCTCTCCCATAAATATTTTTCTAGGAAAATAATAAAAAGATTTCAGAACATCTTCCCATGAAACCCTCTTTCGCTCTCTCTCTTACTTCCTCGATATCCCAGATCTCACATTTAAATATCTTTTTTCGCACCTAAATTCATACTGAGTTACTGAAAAAATAATGATTACAGTCAACCCTCCTATATCGCGGATATATACCACTATTCGCCCATAAAAAGATTCGATAAAGATTCTAAAAATGCAAGGGGAATGAGTCTCTCACACTAATATCCCCCCCAGTGTCAATTCACGACACTGGTCATTTTTTTTAAATATTCTTTCAGTTGGATTTAAATTTACATTATGTGTTTTATAGTTTATTTATTTAAAGAAGGATAGATGGCATTAAATTAATTAATTCCAACGCGGTAAACTACCTACATAAATATTTGTATTAAACACAACCCCTAACAGGCATAACACTGGTTATATTTTGTTATCAACCAATTTTATTTTGTGCGGCAATGTATTACATATTTACGAAATAATTGAAAATGTATCGCTTAAAGTAAGCACAAGCCGCTCTATAGCAAATAGCGTTATAGGAGGGTTGACTGTATGTCCAAGTCGTCATCGTCCATCAATAGCATTGTTTTTTTTTAACACTTTCTATGGATTTTATTATATCATCCTTTGACTGCTGAACAACGATATATCGTCGACAACTCAACAGTCAAAGGGTTCAATTCTTTCCAAGTACTTTATACCTAACCCGACAACAAAATAAATAAAAAATAATAATAATTAGATAGGAAAAAGTAGTTAGATTCGCGTTAGGGACCACCGTGCCACGCATGCGTATTATTTAGGCACGGAACGCGCATGTGCATTACCCCTGACCGTAACTGCGCACTAGCAGACCGCATATTCGACAGACCCCTGATTCAAATTGGCTCATACAATTTACAGTAAAAAAAAAAAATATATACAGATAATATACAAACCGTCTGTAAAACTTACCATGATCAAAAGGCAGCTTTGCGGTTCAGACAGAGTGGTCAGAGGGCTCGACTTAAAACTTTCAGACTCTGGTGGGGCGGTAACCCACCCAGGGCCCCCTTCTCTCTCCCGCCCCGGCAGTAGAGCCCTGCACATACAAAGACAAACACACTCCAGTTTATCGATGACTTTCCTTCGCAAGTCCACGAGGCATTTTATCCGAATCCCCCACAAAAACGCGGGCGGGCGGACGTCCCACAATTAGTATTGACGGTCATACTTCATTTAATTGGGGAGAAGCGGGGGAAAGGTTTTGAGGGGGATGAAACGCAAACCCCGGACGCCGAACAAAAACATTTTCAGAACTGAAAGTGGGAATTTACATTGATGACACCATCTTTTCAAAGAAAATCATTTCATCCTCTGTATATATGTATATATTTTCCATGCAATCGGTTTTCATTTCGAAATTTTTATATAATAAAAAAAAAAAAAATAATGTTAACCTCTAAAATAATATATAAATTAAAATAATAATTAAAAAAAAAAATCACGCAAAAATCACAACAATTTTCATTGATGAATAAATTGCATAATTAACAGAAAAAAAAATAAATATATTATTACACTTTGAATAAATAAATGATACAATATTAGCAGTAATAAAAGAACCAATGCTTCAAAATCTACCCAATAATCAAAACTTTTTCTCAAAAAAATATATATATTTATATGAGATCAATGCAAAACCATTTACAATAGCTACTAGATTCTCTTCAAAAGGCCAAATGTGTCGGTAATATATATAAACATATATATTAACACTGATTCGTGTCGTGTTGTGATTGATTTTTGCTAGTGGTGTCAAAATCCTGTTCTATATATATTATTTATCTCATTTTTATTTTTTTTGTAAATATGAATGTCGATCAGGTGCCACTTTAGCGTAGTGTGTGCTTCTTGTGGATGTCCCCTGCTTCCTTGTGTTTCTCTTTATACTATCATCTGTTTTGTCTCATTCGAGTTTCTCTGTATATATTATATTATAATAAGATATAGTGTTAGTTCTGATTCAGTGTTTGCCTCTCGTGGTTTTGACTTCATTTGTGATCTTCAAAGAAAAATTGTATGTTTTTTTTGCACGCGATGCTTTCCATGCGTTTTATTGTTGTTACTTTGGCAAAGTTACTGTTATATCAAGTGATTAAACCATTAAGCGTTTAATTTTGGTATGAACAAAGGCATTCTTTCAAAAGCGTGTATACAAATATATAAATAATAATTGAAATGTCATATCTTTCATAAATAATGTGGATCTGTGTTCTGAATAAATATGTTGTTCGACTGATGTTTGATCGATATACATCTGGTGTTGAGTAAATACACCAGTGAAGGTAGAAATTTGCTAGGAAAGTTATCTGATTTTGTTTTTTATATATATATTTTTCACAAAGCTAACTGATGCTTCATATATTTTAAAACATTATATAAATTAATATATATAAATATAATATATAAACGAGTGTGTTTGTCTTTTGATATATGTGCTTGAAGAAAGATATATTATTTGAGATAAGAGAGGAGGCGGTATATATGAGAGAGAGATAGATAGAAAGAGTTATTATAAGGTTAATAAAAAAAAATAATAAATCACTAAGTATTGTAGTACAATAATGGGATATTAATTTTTGCACTAAAAACACTGGGGCCAAGTCGCAAGCTAAACAAGCATTATTTGCTCATACGAACGAACGACTTGAAATAAATAGTAATGGCGTCAGTGAGTCAATGAACAAAAAAAAAAAAAAGAAAAACAATGAAATCACAAAATACGTACCCCAAATCTGGATGTGATGTATGAAGTACAACAATCCTACACGGAGCCGCCAAAAAAATAATGCCGTTTCGTTACAATTAAAAAAAAAAAAACGTAGCAACACGTGGACAACGGAATTATTTTTTAGCCGGCCCGGATGTAGTGTTGGATGATGTTTGTAGCTAAAGTGGCAAAAGAAGTGTAAAGCATGTCTTAAAATGTAATGTAAAATGTATATATATTTAGAAAAATGGATAGTAAAATAATTACAATCATATACCCAACAACAACAACAAAAAAACTTATTTTTTAGTGAGATATCTAAGTACGGTAGTTAAAACATCTATTATCTCGGATAAAAACATATCTATTCAAAAAGTAATAAAAAAAAAACAAAAAAACAACGACAAAAATAACTACGACAACAAAAAATATACATAGATCATGCTCGATTAATCGTAACACTACATAAAACATGGTTTTGCACGTAATTTTAAATAAATCAATTGATGCAATACATTCCGACTACACGGTTTCGCTTTAGCACGGTTCATATTTTATCTATTTCGAATAACGCCTAAAACTTATATCATTAAGCCAACATTTAGATAAAAAAAAATAGTTTAAACCTCAATTGAAAATGATTTTATACTTGGATTGAGTGAAATCACGTTTTCCCTTTATTTGCGTTAATTTTTTTTAAAATGCAGTTTTATTTTAGGGAAAACGTAAGGATTCTTACCCTAAATCTACGTTTTCCCTCTAATTACTTTAAATCAATCCCTTCGAAAACGTAAAAACGGGGTTTCACCGTAGTTTTTTTTTATTTATTTTAAACCGGAATAAACTGATATTTTTGTCGGAACGAAAACCAAATAGGAACATAAAAATCGGTATGTAAAAATGTTTATATTTTTCCCGGAACCGAACCGATATTGTTTTTTAATTGAACCGAAACCAAAAAAACGTTTCGTATCGTTAGGTACTTATGACGTGTTTACTGTAAGACAGTAAGTATTTCAATCTAAATTTGAAATCGAAAGAGAAGCGTACCGGCCCGTCGTACCGGTTCGTGGAATTCACGGGCGATACCGTTCCGTTTTTCTCTCTTATATTTATGATTTTTTAATAAAGATAAGTTTAATTGTAATACTCCAATAAATACATAGTAATTCCTTATTCTTTATTAAAGATTTAACTATCAATAATAGAAAAAAAATACGTTGGATTTTAATTTTTCATTTGACTCTTGATTAAAAAGTGATCTAATATTTTAATCAAGAGTCGAATCTGACGAAAACGTACAGGTACGCTGCACCGGCGCGTGATATCTATGGACGATACCGTTCCATTTCGTGATTTGTTGTTAATTTAAAAATATATAAATCATATTTTATCCAAAATATAATAATTATTAAATGATTTTAAGTCATAGAACCAATCTTTAATCTAAAATTAAAATTAAAATTGTAGTGTTTCCCCGAAAATAAGACCCGGTCTTGTTACATTCGTACTCTAGGTAGGTGGTGGACTTTAACAGAAAATTCAGCATACATCGTAAATTTGATGGAATGAATTGCTTACTTACTAATATTCGCAGGTATAAACCGACACCGATTTTTTATATTATTTGATATAGATTGACTTTATCTTACATCATCCCTTGAATTAATGGATTTTACTATTCGACCTACTAACCGTTGAAGTCACGGTGCTTTGTTCATCTGGCTCATCGTACCTACGAACACTGGTTATTATTTTTTGCACAAAAATATGGGTTAAGGCTTATTTCCAAGAGGTATTAAAACGTATTCTACAATACTTTGATTTTATAGTTAAAATAAGATTAATGTAGAGGTTTTCCTCTCCAGAAAAACATACTAGGGCTTATTTTCAGGGAAACACGGCATGGGTCAGATAAACATATTTATTCGATATTATAAAACTCATCACAAGGCCTTTCACGGACAATTTTATCATTAAATATACTAGTTTTAAATAATATCAACACTGAGATCATCAAGATAAGCTTTAAGCTCGGAAATCATTAAAATCTCACGTTCAGTACAAATGCGAGAGATGGCTGAAACTGTTTGCTGAATGGTACATCTGATCAAAGTTTAATTTAATATTTAATATGACATATTAGAATCAAGAGAATGCGCATGCGCGCAATCATCCCGCGCAAGGCTAGACACGATCATTATTCAGAATTTCGCATATAAATTGAAAGCGGAAGCTATCGCAAGATTGATTGCGGCATCAATCGACTAGCGATTATAACTTCTTGCGAGTTAAATCGCTTGTGACAAGATGGCACCCCAAATTACGTCCCCGCGCCTTTATACGGCGAACGCCGAAAAACGCAGCACACGCGATACGTGGTGATTGATCGCTACTTAGTTGACAATTTGGATGTAACAGGTCCCCGGGGATCTCTTCGGCGAGATTGTTACGAGGCAGCAGAGATCGATGATATAAATTGCGTCCTCGTCGCGGAGGAGACGGGTCACCAATCACGCCCCCCGGAAACTTTAGATCGACGGTTTTAATTCCTCGGCGGGATTGGGAATTAGGCGATATAGACTTTGCATACAAGTCGGAACGTGTGGGCCCTTACGTCGGAACACCACTGACAGCAACCGGAAACAACTGAAAGTCGAGTCCTTAGAGGCTGTGCTCGAACGTTGCCCAACTCAACTTCGTGTGATCCGTGAAAATTAGTATTAAATAAAATCTGTAGTACTACGAAGGAAGCAAAACGAAGCTCTGCTATTTTTTTTATGGAAATAATAAGCAAGGCAATCCTAATTGCCAGCAAGGCCACATGAGTTATTATTGATATTTATGGCGTGCTAAGGTTAAGTGCTAACAGTACGCAGATGTCAATTTATATGTCAAAGATTTAAATCAAAACAACCCTCAAAATTCAATATTGTCTCATAGAAATCTTTAAGTGATTAAAATTAATCATAAAAACCATATTATTGCCGGTGTGACATCATTCTCCGATAAAGTCGGCGTTAGGCCCCAAAGTTATTATTTTTTTAGAATATTTCTTTGACGGCACTGGTTATTTTAAATTGCATTTTTTATTCAGGCTGAAAAGTCTGAACAGGCAATAATAATCTTGACTTTTACTGTCCGTAATTGCGAAAAACAATAACAGCATGGACATCTTCCTGCTTTAGCATCTGGTACGACCGTGCAATGAACTATCTGGTATTTTGCGACTTCATATTGATTAGTAAAAGAAATCCGGTATCGTCTTGTGGGCAGCGACTTTTGGCTAAGAATGTCATTATCAAATAAAATGTCAAATGAAGAATTCATCAATAACTTTGTAATGCTTGGGGTATATAATAGACCCCTTCGGACGACTCGGTTGTTTGCGAGTCGAACACAGTTGGAATGTGCACGGATTAATTTTCAATATCATTTAGAATAAAAAAAAACATTTTCCACTACGTATAAGCTAGGAAAATTTAAATAACTAAACTAATAAAGCTTTAATTATTAAAGAAAAAAGGAAAATAATGAGTTTTATTGATTTATTTACCTAATTAATATATTATATAATTTTTAAGTCCAGTCAACCCTCCTATAGAGCTGAGACATGGATCACATCATAGAAACCTGCCCTATAGAAGACCAAACAACTATACAAAATTAAGAGATAGGTTTTTTTTAAATTGTATTTTGTAAACTAAACGAAATACATCAAATATTTATTTAACCATTATCATATTTTAAATGACCGTGTAATTTTCTATGTCAACTAAAGAGCATTGACCTTAATTCAGCCAGCCCTCCTATAACGTTTTCTCTCAATCACTATTTTCAACAAAATGCCTTGTCAACAAGAGCATTGACCTTTATTTCGCTGGGAAATGTATTATATATTTACGAAATATGTAATTTAAACTCGAAAATATTAGCATTTTGTAGAAAAAAATTAGAAAAAATGACGATCTAGAAGAAGCACTATACCAAAGAGCGCTATGGAGGGTTGCAGATAGCTAATAAAAATGGTCAGAGTGTAAAGGATCAACTTTGTTGATCCTTTTTGTTGTCAAGATAAAAAGTCTAGAAGTTTTTACTACATCCTATATTGAGCATATGTATTTTGAAAGAACAACACAATTTTAAATGCATCTGAAAGATTTTTTGTTAGGATGGTACGCTTGTGCCTGACGTATCTTGACATCGAACCGAAAACCTTCACTTGTTTTGATGTGCTTGGTGTTTTTTTTTCATTTGGGAAAAATTGGGTCTCAATATTCGTCAGACATTCCGACCAGACTTCTTCTTTTTTCAAAAGATGAAATAAAATACCTTTAATATAATAAAAAATATACAAACGAAATCGCTGAAATAGCGAAACACAGTAATGAAAATTGCTTTTCAGAAATGCTTTAAAAAAAATGATAAAATCCATAACACAAGTGTATAATTTATCTGATGAGACCTACATTGAATGGGACAGAATAAATATTGATTTTGCGTATGTTTTTCTTTATTATTAAATTTCATACGCAAGTATTGCGTGTATACCTGTGAATGAGTGGACGTAGTTACTGATATCATAAATAATTTTTAATTAAAATTAATTAAGACGGTATCGATATATTATACGGGGAGCAATAAAAAAAAGTAGTAATTAAATTGACAACGTATAAAAAGCACTTAGTTTGATATCAAAGGCAAAGCGAAACTATGCATTTAATCAAAAGAAGAACACTTGACGGAAACAACACTAAACTTGCCGAAGAAATAATCTGGATGAAACACCGTATTTTGGGGAATTATATGTCTCTGAGGCATCGATGTTGATGATTGTATTTTCAAATATTATTTTGAGGAGCACACAATTTTTTCACTCAGTATATATCAAACAGCAATCAATTGACTTTGTTTCGCAAAACGCAATTCCGCGCCTGTTCAGCCGACGAGACTTTGTTTTGTAAATAACGCAATATTCACATAGTTATATCCCATCAAGCTGTTTCAATAATATAACGACATATAATTCGGCTCGTTTATTATAAAAATATTATGACGGCACATAATATCCATTGTCGCGAAGACGGATCATCGCTCATACAAAATGATTTGGCCCACTTGGCGTCGACTTCAGAAGAAACGCAAATTAAATCCAATCAATTTTCCGGTAGGAAGATCGCCGCGTTTTCATATAATTTTCAATATGAAAATCAGTATTGTCCCGAATCGATTCGACTGTATAGATGTGTATGTAATCGTTACCTGAGCCAGATAGGCCAAATTGGGCGTAATGATATTTCCGATCGGAAGTGGGGCGTAGACTCCGACAGTCGGACCCGGATATCGGCTAATTAATCGAATAGACGAGTTCGTCGGCAAAAAATGAAACCATTTCCTCTTGCCGAACGGACGACGCAATTGACCTTCTCACCTGCGTTCAAATATGTCGACCTTCATGTCGCGGCAGATGAGAGGCCCGGAGGAATGGGGTTCCGAATCAAAGTTTGTGACAAAGCCTGTGATTTCGAGCTGAACCGAGCTACTCTATGGTTTGCAAAGTTCCTGTGCCAGACAGAGTAAGCGAAGTATTTACGAAATCAGTGCGGAGCGAACAGAGTGGCCTGTTCGGGATTATCGAAAGATATAGTTGCAGAACATAGAGTTACAATAATTAAACATTGATATATATATATTTTTTCAGAGATATTTTTATGAGATTTGAACACAATTATCTAAGGAAAATGGGGTAAAACAAACATAAAGCTATAAACATATCAGGGATGACTAAAAAAACGTCGACTCGAGTTATTTCGAGTCGACGGCGAGTCATTTTAATGAAAACATGCATAAAGTTTTCATCATAAAATGCATTTATAAAAATATGCACGGTGACACATTTTGCATTTTCATCCAAAAATTTTCAGTGAAAATAGAATTATGACACTTTTTTCACATAGTATCTAAATAATATAGATCAAATTCAAAAATTGCGGTTGAATCAAAGTTTTTTGTAGTTTATTTAACCCCTTCAACAGCGATTCGATTTTTCATAAATTATGAGCCCATTTAATTTTTGGAATAAAATAGTATTTCAGTAAAATAATTATTTCTTAACATCCGTTTAGTATATTTTAATGATTTTTTTTTATTTGGAAGATAATATCTTAATCAACGAAAGGAAAACAGGAATAACTTCGGATTTAAAAAACAATGATGAAAATATTGCGTATCGAAATTTATAACGAGCACAGCTCGTGGTTGCCAGATACGCCCACAAAATACGACCACGAGTGTCACTCGTGATTTTAGTAGAAGAGGTTAATTACTCTAAGCGCCAACGTCTCACTGATGAGTCGCATTTGTACTGGTGGTTAAGAAATCTAAGCTATACTCTATCGAAAAAAAAATATTAATATATAAATCAGGCGATCCTCGAGATAAAATATGTTGAAAACCACTGATATATCGGAATACAATAGAAAATATTAATTAAAATGTGATATGTGTAAAATGACATATTTTTTACCCCCTGCATTTTTTTACATATTAAATTACAACTATCCCTCGCTTAACACGATACTCGCTTAGCACGGTTTCGCTTTAACACGGTTTCAGTTTTGAAATATATTAATCTACAATATTTAATCGAAATTTTTTTTTTTTTCGATTAAATATTGCTTTGTAGACGTGCGCAAAGCTGCGGGAATTTCCAAGAATAACGGTTAAGGTATATCTGGAAGACAACTGTCCATTTTAAATGTAAAAAAATAAACATTTTTCAGGCAAATGTTCTCCATGTTCAGAATGTTTCAATAAATTTTCAGTTCTCTGCTTGCGACTTTCTTTAATGACTTTAAAAAAATTGTATCCTCTTTTCTACTTGTTTTGTGTCAACTTTAACAACACGATTTCGTTTAACACGGTGATCTAGCAGAACCTATCTTCCGTCTTAAGCGAGGGATGGGTGTATTATTTTACAGTTTTAAATTGTATTATCACATTAACAATTTATTTATTTTTTTAAATTCTTGGGAACCTCTCCTAGTGAAAACAAAACATTTCTGCAAAAAATAATGAGTTTCAAACGTTCTGCGATTTTTATTTTAATAAGTGAATCTTTAATTAGCGCCGTGGGGGTCACCGGTAACCCCCAACAAATAAAATTGAATACAAATCATAAATACAATGTAATAAAAAGTAAATTCTATGATATACTTTAAATATCAAAAAAATCATATAGACGAATTTCGACTAAAAAATAATCTATCCTGAAATCTGTAAAGAATGTTTGTGCCGCAATATTTTTAACCTAATTAATTTGCTAGAAATAAAAAGGAAGGCAAAAATTAATAAAAAAATACTTTTTTTTAAACTTATGTTTTGTGGGGCCTCGAATTTTTTACCGCTTGGGGCCCCGATTGACTTGATCCGCCACTGGCGAGGGGTGACATAAATATAAAATCATTTCCAACATATTAAAATTTAATCTTTCTTAAATTTTAGAATGTCTGATGCATCATACATTATTAATTAAATAAATATTATCATAATATCTATTAAAAATTGAAATTTATTATTTTTACTTGGACCGTAAAATTCTCCGTTGATTATTCAACAACGGCAAAGTCATACGTATGGACGTATAATTAATAACGCATTTTTTTTAGATAAAAAATATGATTTATGCCAAAAAATATATATAAATGATTCAATTACGGTCCAGTAAATATGAAACACAATGTATTCTCAATAGCCTGTATAAAACATATAAACCGTTTTTATTGCCATGGAAATGGAAAAGCAAATAAAGCACGCAGTTAGTTTGAGATGTTTGATAAATGGAATGTAAAATCCAGAGATTTCCAAATATATTTTTTACGTGAAAAATATACGTTGAAATATATCGGCGTCTAACAGATTGGTCGTCATCCGATCAGCGACACCGCAAGAAATTGCAATCAAGCATTGTCGAGCACAGCGTTGATAACATGCCACGTCAAATACGGTGGTGTACAATGAAAAGCGCAGAAATTTCCATGGAAATTTAGCAAAACTTTGCGGAGCGTGACTGAAACGTGACAAGAGTTGCACCGCAGTAGTATTATTACAAAATGTAGACGAGCAAAGTCAAACAATCGCCATTGGCGAACACACGAACAGACATTATGAGATTAATCTCAAAGGATATCCATCGCTCGATTTGCTAAGAACAAAAGGGCGCATTATCCGGGAGCAGATTGGAATCAATTGTCCCCGGGTTTGTGTGCGAGGGACAATGTAATTACACAGTGGGGCTGGTTGTTACGTGGCCCTCGTTAATTGCGCCCCCGTGCAAATGTGTCAAAATGACACAAATGTGTTTTGGCACGGACAATACCTGGCGGATATGCGTCACGGGACACACGTGTCCCTCCCAAACACAGCCCACGGTAAATACGGCTAATGAATGCGACTCTGTGCACCGGATGCTGTGTGCAAGACCCGCGGGATGCAGCCGAGATATGACAGCGCCGATTGGCCGTTGCAAAATTTATCGACCTCGCGCGACCTGGCTTCAAAAATATTTATTTGTCCAGCGAATATTACAATTATCGCTTATATTAAATCAAAATGCCATAATAAATTTGATCGCATTCAATTGCGAACTGCCAATATAACCCATCTAACTCGAAAACAAATAACCAAAAAAAATGATATGAAATATTAGAAACATGTGAGAATCATTCAACAGGAGAATCCCTACCATCTATAATATAAATCCTACATGTTCCTAAAGAATGAATATAAATAATTATTTTTATCGCTTCGTATCGGATATGAGCGAGAAAAAACATGGCGCATGTGCAAGTCCGAGCGAGATAAGATATCGTGCTATGCCAGTGTAGAAACCGATCCGGGAGCGGGCCTCAGTCGCGGCGGGCCAGCGCACGTTACCTCCGCGTCGCATTAATTAGTAGAAAAAATCAAAATTAGATTGGATTTTTCTACTAATATATATCATGAATAACTACAGTACATACCCCTATAACGTACATTTCTATAACGTTCCCCTCTATAACGTTTGCGGCGGTTTTTTCCTATAACGTCGATCCCCTCTATGACGTAATTTTTTTAAAACGCTAATTATACAATTTAAGTTTTATATCTTTTTTTGCTTTCGACATTTATTGTTTGGTTTTTAATATAATTTTCATTTTATATTAATATGTATCTTTTTGTGAAATAAAACATATTTCTGGAATAGTTTTTATTATATTTATTCATCATATGCTAACGCATTTTATAAAATGAACTGATAAAATGTCGCGTGGATATTCCCTGCCCGCAAGTTGGAGTTGGAGAAGCAAGGAGTCAAGTAATTTACGCTGGTTAACACGTAAAAATGAAAAAAAAGCTAAATGTCTTGACGTTATAGGGAAGTTTACCGTATTTCTATCCGTAGAATCTATTTATAAAAAAAGAAGAATTTATTAATCCTTGACTTGTTTTTTTTTCGGTCTATTTAATACATTCATTTCATACAAAATATGTGATGTTTTTGAGCCGCCGTGACGGATAGGTTAATATAAATCCTACATAAAACAATATTTGTCTAAAAAGTTGTAAATTGCAAAAAACACAGTTGCAAAAAAATAAATAAAAACAACAATATTCGCTTCTGTTGCCACTGTTGGGCGACATGTTTTTTTTTCGCTCGCATCCGGTACGATGAGCTAGATTTTATATATTTTTTTTAGACAAATACAAAAAGTTTGGGGCTTGTAGGTTTTTTATGTGAAAGTTATTTAGAGAAAAATTAAACTTGGGGTCCCAAATTGACCCCATCAGCACGGCTAGGATAATAGTGATATAGACGTGGTTTAAGATGGATTTATGTAATAATCGATCGTCCTAATACGTCAACAACGGGGAACGCGATATCGCGGCATTTCGAATCTTTGGAGACTGACATACATTTGTTTATCTATTATTGTTCTAAAATACAATGTATACACTGCTTTGATTAGAATATGGGTGCATTTTTGGTTCAACAGTTATCTATTTGAGATGATGGAGAAATATTTGAATAAAAATCTAACTAGAGAGACAAAAATTATTTAAGAAAAAGAGTTTTACGATTTATAAAAAATGAAAATAAATGTTTTCTATAAAATATTAGAAATAAAATTTTTCTATAAAGATATTTTTGCTTAAGCAAAATATAAATATATGCGTGCTTAAAAAATCTATTCTGCATAAATAATTAATAACAAAAATCAAGATGCATGAAACATTAAAAAAAATAACCATAGACATAATCTGAGCTACCATATCGCGCCAGTTAAATATATGTATTGTGATATGAATATGTATATAAATATATTGAGAGTGAAGAGTATTCTGTATTTTTAAAGACCTTATAAGAAGAATAGTAGCAATAACGATTTATCCCATTTGATTAAATCCAACGATACGTTTCTAATAAATAAAAGCAAATAATAAACGCGTGTATATATAGATGGAAAATCCCCCATAATTGTATTAGGCATGGTATAAATATTATATAATAAAAAATAATAGCTGAAATAAAATTGAATATGAAATTTCGTTCCCCAGCTGAAAATTGCTTAAAATTAATTAATGCATATATGCGAAAAGCACAGTTCATCCGTCATGTGATTAAAAAGGTAATGAACTTGATTAAAACATAATTCAAATAATTTATAAGCTGGTGTATATGATATTATGTTTCATGGCGTGAGAGTATAATGATAAAATAATATAAGTACTTCTGCGAATATATGCAAATATGAGCTTGATGGAGAAATATTATTTTAAGCTTTCCGATACGATGCGGTAAACCGTTTTCACTTTCATTAGTTAAATTGGATGAAAACATTTTTGCATCGGATCGTAAAATGCCGAAAATCGTATTTCCATATCAAATTTGCATATTTTTATATTTTTCAAAAAAAATTGAGATATATATTTTGTTTAATTGCAACACAGTATAAGCGGCATGCCAGACAAAATGTGTTTTCGTTCTCATAATCAATCATGCTATGACATTTCGTACGGGGTTGTCTGAGGGTGTGAGGCATTATTTCAGACGATGTAACTGTGGCGTAAGCATCGTCGTGGAATAGAAACTTACTTGTGTAATCCCAGCTATCCTTGTCGTTTTTGAACACGTTCAGTCTCTCTGGCTGTAAAGAAAAAGAAAAAAAATAATTACAATTGAAATTCGTTTTATTTCATCAGCGAAATGTTGGACAAATGCAAACAGATGTAATGAAAAGAGAGACGAAAAGCTTAAAGCTCATTTTATATATCTTGCTCCATGATAAATTGTCATAATTAGATTTGGAAGAAATCGCGGGGAACAAAGCAAAAAATACAAAGGGGGCTTAAAAATATTCCTGCTCTGGATAAATTAAATACGATAATAAATAATATGAGAAACATAAGCGCATTTACAGGAACATGTCTCTCAGACATTTTGAATGTTATCCAATGTGATTGTGGAAAATCAAAAATTAATTAAATTAAAACATGATTAGTTAACTAAGTACTATATCGAGGTTATATAATAAAAAAACAAGCCTAATTATATCACCGCGTTATAAATCCATTTCATATGCACATGAATGTCTAACGCGCCGCGTCAAAGGGTTAAAAAGGCACCTAATATCATCATCATCATCATTTGTCAGCCACAGAGCTCTCACTCAATGAGGGCCCTCGCTGTCCATACCGCGGGCACCCAAGCGGTTTTTTTGTAAAGAGTTTCCCTCTCTTGGCCATTGCTGGCATTGGACGTACATCTTCTACCAGTTGGTATCGGATTTTACCCTCTCGACTGTGTCAAGGCAAGTAGGAGGGGGTTTGCCTCGGTATTCGTTTATTCTCTTCTCTAGGTTATAAATCCAATTCGTGTGCAAATGAATATCTAACGCGCCGCGTTAAGGGGTTAAAAAGGCGCCTAATATAGTGTGTCATATTTACAAAAGTAAAACATATAAATAATATCAACTGGTCATCTTATACATAATAAATTTGTCAAAAATATGCATGAGCTTTAAAAAATAAGCTGAAAAGCATTATATTTTTAAGAATTATACTACAATAAAATATATCTAATATTTCTGATATCGTTTTCTATAAATACGGTAGAATCCCGTTTTTCGTGCACCAAATTCACGTTTTCCCGCTATTTTTGTACAATTTATAGAGTCCTATTTCATTTTCATGCATTAAATACCCGCTTTTACAATTTTACTTCCAGGGGCGTACGGTGGTGTCGATGTTGGGTGTGCTGAATGTGGAAAAATAAAATTATAAAAAAATAACAGTTTTTTTTATTGAATTTTATTATTATTTATACAATAATTCTATTCTTCGTTTTTGCGACATCAATTTTTAAATGGAACTATCGTAAAGTGTGCCTTTCTGTTTTAGTTTTATGAGTATTTTTTTCTCCATTGATATTACTTGAAAAATATAAGTCACAAAAACGAAGAATAGAATTATTGTAAAAATAATAAATAATAAAGTCATATTCACGGAGAATTCTCTGATGAAGAAGAGGTAAATTCAGTCGATCAAATTCTACCAAAAGACGTACAAGAGTTTAATACCTTTTTATTTCCCATAATTTAGGTATAAAATATTTCAAACTTAAACTAATAAATCAAAATATATAGCTATGAGTTATATTGAGGGCTTTAAAAGCAATTTTACCACCATTGAAGAGATACAAGAAGAAATATGTCATTTGAGTTATAGCATCTAAAGCACAAAAATATGTACCAAGCCGATTTGGGTGATTTTCATAATTTAAAATAATTTCCCCGTGCAGAAAAATAAAAAAAAATATTTTTTTAAATGGTTTTTCTGATTATAAAAACAAAAAAAAGGATCTAGATCAAATATTCATTTATGAGAATTTCCCTGAATAGTGATATTTAAAAGGTATTTGGTAATCCAATAAAACGATCCATCAACCGTTTTGCAACATATCAATTGAAGAGTATTGAAAGATTAATATAAAAAAAATATTATTACTTATCTTAGAAACAATAAAAGATTCAATTCAAATCTTGAACATTTTGTACTATTGAAATTAACAATTTAAATTTTAAGGCCGTTGGAAACGCAATTTAGACGCCGTCTGAAGTATCTAAAGATAACAAAGATGAGTTGAGAAACATCTACACTTATTTGTTGATTTGTTTAACAAGACAAATAATTCAGTTTAGGAGTATAAAGCGGGAAGGTTCTACCACATCCTCCGACTTCGCTTCATCTGAATTTTCCATTTTCAGATCCATGGAGAACATCATAAACATTTTCGAAATGCGGCCAAAGTTCAAAACCACTCAAACGACTAGTTTATTACTAATTAAAATCCATTTTTCATAAAAATTATACGTATTATTTTAATAATATAAAAACGTGTGTAAAGCAATTTGCAATAATAAACGACTTTGCGAAAAAAGCTCGAATCTATGACATGTAGGCAGCATAAAACACATACACGCAATATATTCTCGAAATTTGTTTTATAATTTACGCGAATGTATTTATTTATTGGGTCGAATTGTATGCCAAGTCGTAAAGTGAAAAGTTTCCATTTTTTTTTTTGTATAAAAGCGATCGTAAATCATAGAATGTTTGAAAATCTATATACGGCCCGAAAAGCGATAGATTTAATTATTTGCCAATAAAAAAAATATTTAAATCAGCCAACAGCGTCTAGGCCACGTCTGCTATAATTTCCTGAAATTTCTGTGATCTGAGACAGCGGCTATTTCGAAGAGCGTTATTGTTGTTTTTTGTTCAAATGCCAAATAGCCAACAAAATTGCGGATCAATCGACACTAATCAAACGGTTATAGATTTTCAGCATTTTCCCCTAGACTCATCAGCTAAATTATGGGGGGAATATATATAAACGCCGTGTCAGATATACGAGCTAGCTCGCAGAGGGGGGACTGTTTGAGGCGAAGAAAGTCGTAAAATATTTAATAGTCAACACAGTGAGGCCAACGAGAACAAACAGTATGATCTATCGGAAAAGAAGAGCGTTCGAGTGATTTAGGGATGGCGACGGTCAGCATTTGGATGGCCCACGCAAACAATAATAGTATTTTCACGGTTGATTCGGTTCAAAAAACTCATCCGCAACAGCTGCTGTTAATGTATACAGAGGCGCGTGCTTGCTGTATACAAAAGCACCATCTCGGCAATGTGGTGGGGGTAAGTCGGGCGGAAATCGCCACGAAGTAAATTACGTGAAAACGCAATGACCTAACATACTAAAGTTTTCGACAGATTGAAGGGAGAGTTACAGAATATCACCGTATAAACCGACACTAACAAAAGTATGAAAACACAAAAATCTTTATCTGGAATATTTTTCCATTTCCTTTCCATATTTTATCGTTTTTGGAGTAATCGTTTAAACGAGAAACGAAACCGAGTTTTTAGAATCGCTTTCCATGTCACTTTAAACTAAAGAAGGCATATCAACCAATTCTTCTCAATTTATCTCCCCTTCTTTCAGCAGTCCATCAATTTCAATTGTTTGCCAAAACTGTGTTTAAACAAGACCGTATATATATATATAAAGGACAGTGTCAGTCACAGGTATCTGACAGCTATTGATTTTTAGAAATGATCCACAATTTCCCTCAGTCACTTATAAACCTAATTCGGAAGAATGGATCAATTATTTTACATATTTACATATTTACTCGTGGTTTTTAATAATAAAATAATATTTAAAAATTAAAATTCAGATTGTCAGTCACCGGTGACTGACACTATAAGTAAGATTCTATCTGATTTTTTAATGTATAATAAACCATAATTGATCTGAGATATATATATAAAAACATAAGATACAATAACCTACTATCTGGCCTTTTTTTTTTTTAAAAATGTACCCGTACGATACGTGTTAAATCTTAAATTTATGAATAAGTTCTAAGAAAAACCGTGTTGACTGAAGTATTGGTAGATATATCATGGCACATCGAAAACAATGTAAATTAAGACAAATCCCGAAATTATCGCATAAAATAAAACAAAATCAAGGACCTTTGTTTATTGTTGAGTATTGGTGGCATAAGAAAAACCACTTTAACACTATACATTCCGATAACACAACATGTGTGTCATCAACATGTGTGCGATCGTTTCGCTAACGCTTAGTGAGCGACCACACAGCTTTTGTTATGTATTTTTCAAACGTTAGTGGCCGATCACACAACAAATGTGTTGTTTTTACAATCGACTATAATTCAGAGATCTCAAACCTTTTCAGTGAGGGTCATATTTAATTTTATTTGAACACAAATCGCTTAACCGCGCGGACTGTATAGTGTTAAAGTTCATTTAAATAATATTTTAATATGTTTTTAGCTGTCTCGGCAACTGCGTTTTTTTTACGGATATAATCTGTAAAAATATACCAGATTAGACAAAATACGCCCTAGTTTATATATGTCTTCTGGTAATAAAAGAAAACAAGCCCTACCGTAAGACAAATAAACATCTAGACATGATGAATATAAAAAGAGAGAAGTAATCCGTTGAGTACAATAATGAATCATGTAGGACACTTAGCTTATCCTAGCTACCTAGCTCTCTTTGAACTGTAAAGTACATCTAAAAAAAATCCTATGAAAATAAGCCATAATTTGAATTTTGGAGCAAAATTGAATATAATAAATAAGACCGGGTCTTATATTCAGGAAAACGCAGTAATTGTGATTAATGAAAGTATGAGGTTTAAATTACAATGGATATTTTTTATACATTATCTTCAATTCACATTATTTAACCTTAAATCCTTAAAAAAATCCTTTGGAGGAATAATTTACAGACCTGGATCTGTAATTGTTTTTGTTTGTGAAACAATATAATAAAATTGACTTATTTAGGTTTCTGTTTAGAAAGTACTTTTAGAGGTAGAGATTATGTATACTTAAAATATCGAGATAAAAATTGGACCCACAGAAAAAAAATCGATGTCGAGTTGGACTCGACATAGGTCCGAAAATGGTTAAACCCTTTTCTTCGAATCAATATGCTTTTTTAATATAAATATACAATCATGGATTTTGTGATTTAGCAATATATAGATAGTAATGTAAAATTTATTTTTAGATCCTGCTTAGTTGAGAAGTACATTGATAATTTTGGTTGTAATAAGACTTAAAGTCTTCGCCTTCGGCATCACATATAGAAGTGACTCAAACTTCTGTCTTTCTTAATAATCCATGTCTTTGTACATGTAATGTCAAAATTAGCGACCTTAGGCAACATAAGTTTGTGGTGATTGGGACGCTTTAGCCGTTCAAAATCTTGGTCAGTCCGGTCATGTAAGTAGTTTAATGACCCGAAAATCGGATTACAACCACTTCTCATGAGGATTTCGGAACAGTTTGATTATTTATGAGGGGGATATTCGGCTATCCCTCTGTTGATAAGCGACATTCGGGTATTCCCTGCAGATCAACCATGCAAGATCTGACCGAAACCAGTTTTGCAATATTAATCAGGGATCCGGTTCTACTCTAAAAAAATATATGCTTAGTATTAAGCGGTAATATCGTAAAATTCAGACAAAACGCCGGAATAATTAAATTTATTTTATATGTAAAGCAAAGAAAAAATATCAAAACAAACGTATACGGCTAATATTATTAAAAAAATGTTATACGACCCAGTAGTGACCTAAAAAAATAAAAATAAACGGGCCTGAATTAAATATATTGAAAGTCATATAAAAGATATATATTTTTTTATTATCTGTACCAATGTCACACGAAGTTCATGCTATTTATTTTAATTTATACTGAAGAAACCGATTGAATTAATTAAATTATCGTGTTTATATATAAATGTGATCGAAAATATCTTCATATTTAAAACTTAAACAAATATTATAAGTAATCGCATTAGTAATGGTTCTGGTAAATATCACATAAATTATTTATAATTCAAGATTTCCATAGTCCGTTCTAATCATTGTAGTGCTGTAATAATTCTTAAAAAAATATTTGTCTTAGAGATGTGTATTTTTGTAATATATATTTTTCTATGCAACATTATATGGAAAATGTGATATCACAAGAGATACGACGGAAAAACTAACAGAATTTATCGAAAACGTGGAACAGAGTCAGGAATAATCTAAGAAAGTGCACGTGACCACAAAGGAGCAAAAAATATATAGCACAGTGGAAAGGATATCGCCAACAACCACACACATATACATAAGAATAGATACAAACTTATTAATATCATCTCTCTCAGTCTCCACTATTCTTTTCCATTATATATATATATATATATATTTCCTGCTCGGCTCTGTAATTAAACGTTTCTATGTCTTTCCATTATTTATGTCGCCTTAACGTTCTTTGCCACGCCATTTAACTCGCCGAATGTCATGAATCGGCGTTTAAATATATATTTCGGCTCGTCACATTCTAGTCCGGGACATGTGTAACGTGTGGAGTTAGTGTCGTGTAGCATTTAATTCTCGCGGCCATTGCCGTTAGCCAATCGGCGTGCTGTAAATTCGCGCGCAATTACGCGCGTGCGGTCCACGGATCTAATAAAACATCCGTATACGTAATGTGACCATTTATTTTTCACTTCAAAACGGGACATTTACAAATGAATAAGACTAATTTTAGAATTTATTTAGCGTTTATTTCTTTGTAATATTTTTAAGTTAAAGGGTTGAATATTTAAAACTGATTATGACATCATAGATCACATGATTAACAGTTTTAATCTATGATATTACGACAATCGATGGCAACTAAAATATAAGTACTAAAAGAGCGTTCTAAATCTACACTGTTAACCTAGCCGTGCCGATGGGGTCTATTTGGGACCCCTAGTTTTTTATTTTTTTGAATAAATATTAAAAATAAATCCTACATGTCCCAAACTTTCTGTATTTGTCCTAAAAAGTCTATAGAATAAATATTATAAACAATCATTGACTTTTATTGTCTGTATTCGCTTCTGTAGCCACGGGCGCAATGTTTTTTCACGCTCCCATCCGGTACGATCAGTACGGCCCGGTGCCAAGTGCGAGTGGAACATATACTAGTGACACGTGCCATGAGAATTTGGCGGACGGTCTAACTCATTTAATATAAATCCTACACTTCACAAACTTTTTGCATTTGTGTAAAAGACTCTAAAGAATAAATATTATAAATAATCGTTGACCTTTATTGTCTGCAATTGCGAAAAA
>JAGXCT010036040.1:23248-35847 GCA_022495035.1 Philopotamus ludificatus | reverse complement strand
CACACACACATGGGAAAGCACTCAGCAAGGTAAATGGCTGATGCATGTTATAAACAGTGTCCCATGGATATATCCAATAAATAATGCGATTAAATTATTAATTGATTAATCAATCGATCGTAAAATTTATACATATATGCATATATAGTTTTGAGATTATTTATATGGTGAAAAGTGAAAGTGCTCACACCAGAAGCCGATCGGATCGACGACAAAAAAAAATATGCTGTGTGTATCGTTACATTATCATTACGAAATTATTATTATACATATTTTTCAATGTCATTAAATTTGATAATAAATTATATTTATATATATAGATATATATTTATTATTTTTTTTATTATTATTGCGCAACACTCTGTGTATATGGGTTACTGGAAATGCATCGACAGTGCATCGCGGAAGAGACACACGTGCTAGCCGCGAAAGAAAGCGACGATAGTGCGAGATGAACTACATTTTTATAATGTGGAATCACTTCGCATCACATCGCATCACTTCCTAGACACGCAATACGATATATCGTCGCTGCAATTGGAGCATGGCAGCCGTAACAACTGCACCGACGACTGACACGGAAAATGCAGCTAGACGAGAGTCGGACCTCGAAAAATCGCAAAAAAAATATCACGTTACCCCTTTTTTTATGCGCAATTACTTATAACGTATATCGCAATACTTACCTAAAAAAATAAATAATAACAACGCAACGAGGGGCAAAAACAATTAAAACTTTGCAACCCCCTCGCCGATCTAAACAAAGTTGATTGAAACAATGCAATCCGTTTTTTCGCGTAATTTTCTTTTCACCCTTTGTGCGTTTCTTTTCAGCAAACGACAGCAAGAATACGAATCCGTACATGTTAATTAATTTACATCAAACAGTCAGTGTAGCCTTATCGCGGCATTCTGCAACACATTTTCGCAATTATCAAAACGATACTGACATTGAATAATATAATAATAATATGCGGGTTCATGACATACAATTTTGATTATTAATATATATATTTTGATTATATTTATGTGATAATTATGCAACGTTTATTAAAAACATATAATAGAACGAAAAATAATATTTAGAGACACTTCATAAAATCCGCAACAACAAACACTTTGTTCTTTTTTAATTTATATAGTGTCAATTATAATGATGACGTATTTTTTAAAAAAATGATAATGACATCATGTATGATGCACAATCTGGCCATATGGACAGATTGTGCGGCGCACACAGCACTTAAATACTGCAGTATTAAAATCCTTTTCGATATGAGGGAAGTAAGTCGATTGAAAATGGTGTTCGATTAATTGAATGTGTAAGGCGGATATGCTGTTAAATGTGGAAGAGCGTTTGCGTCAAACCTGTTGCGCACGAATGTGAAATTGTATGTGAAAAGTGCGAGTGCGGAAGCGTTCGCAGCGCTTTTTTCGCACTGTGAACTAAGTCGAACTGTACTGACACGGAAAAACTGACAAAAAAAATGTTTTCAATATGCATTGTGCGTTTTTTTGATTTTTTTTTCAAGTTAAGAACACATTCGGAGGTCCTTTCTTCTCGGCCGTTCCGCGCACACGTTGCAAGTGAAAGTGACAAACTTGTCGAAGCACCAAGAAAGTCGATTCCGAATCTGAACCCATTCGGACAAGATACAATGCCCAAATAAGTGACGCGATTGAGAAATCGATGTCGGGGAGATTTTCGTCCGTGGCCGTTTTCATGAGGGTGGAGGAGCGAAAGCGGAGACATGCACACAAGAATAAAAAACCGCTGCAAATCGCCATGATAACCTCTGAAAACGCTGATAGATCCAAAAAAAAAAAAATTTGTGTGCTAAAAAAATTTTTTTTTGCACACAATCCGACCGCAGATCGCCGAAACGCAAAAGGTGGACGACCCGACGGTATTGTAAAATATTATAAAATTTCGACGCTCATCGCAATAAGACGTAAAAGCCCGAAATCACGGAATCATCATAGCCGCCGCCGCCGTCGTGGGGCATTTAACTGTTTGCCTGCGCGTGCGCAGCTTTACGTAATGACCATTGTACAGCATTACATGCCCAACGGACATTGAGTGTGATTCGCCATGCTTTTTTGGCCGAAAAAATTCAAAAAATGTATACATATTCGTCGACTTTCTACCGCCGGGATACTATTGCAATGTTATCGTTTTTGTGCACACACACACAATCTGAAAATGATAAATAATAAAAATAAAAATAAATGAACAAGGACAAGCGAGATAGCGAAACGCGCGACAAATTCTATACGGCCGGCACACAATTTGATAAATATTTTCGCCAAAAAAACATAAAATATATCTAATAATTTTTATAGCCATCTGAAATATGTTCCGATTCCAGATCTGAATCTTCGACTTTTGATATATACCACTTTCTATCAGATACCCGTGTTAGCTGTCCGTATGCACGTACGTATGTATGTATATATACACGAATCAAAAAATTGATGTTTATTGCTGTGTGCAACAACTTTCTTGGTGTTTCAACATTTCATCGATAAGTCAAAAAAAATACCGGTTTCGATATATATACGCATATTTTCGAAAAAATTCGCGGTTTTTATTTTTCGAAAATTCATGGGTCAACCGATCTCCGAATACATATTTAGTGGATGTTCTGTCCATGGTAAAGGTCAGCGGTGCAGAAGCGGCTCCGGTGAAAGCGAAGGTGCTGACGTAGAGCCTTTCTAGTCGAAGCACTTCCGCGAACCGCATGACTTTAATATTTACAAAAGCATAGAAAATTTTATACAAAATAAAATGCAGAAATATTACAATAAGGCCTCGATTCACGTTGCACAATAGGCGGTCGTCCTGTTTGCATCGAAGTAGCGACAGGACGTCCAATTAAATAATATTATTTAAAACATAATCGGATTCCGTCTCTAATAAATTGAGGAGAGAAGCCTCACAAAATGGATCGATCAGATTATCAAAAAAGCCCACAGGTCAACAGCTATCAACCGAGTATCGATTTAACCTCGCAGTACGGCAAACGACGATATATCGTCGTTCAATATATATATACATATATTTATGCGATCAATGAAAATTCATTCGCGAATACAAACGGCTCATTAGTCACGTTTTGCTCTCTGCTGAAGAGTGCGCTGGATATTGCTTGAGATGCGTTTTAACAGATTTCAAGGTTGGGTTATAAGATGCATCAGTAAAATCGTCTTTTTTTAAATTAGGGATCATCCTCACGCTAATCCCATGCCGGCGTCATGCAGAACCCTCCCGACTACTCGGAAAATGTATTAAATTAAATTAAATGCGCAATTTTCCCAGCAGTATTATATTATTTTTATTTTATTCATCGTTGATATCCGGATTCGTTTTTAACTAGCTCAGATGCAATCAGTACCGAAAATGGTCCGTGAAAGTGGTTTAACTCGGCTGTGATTTATATATAAAATTATTTAGCATTCGATGCAACGATAGGGTCGTTTGTTTAATGTTTATTTGCAACCCTGATCTGTGTGTGGGCTATGTAACACGGTTAAATCAGGGGTGTTACGGTGTATTGCGGTGGATTACCGTTTGGGCTGCGCGTGCGCAGGCCAAACTCGTCGGCCCGAGGAGAGTGAAAGTGGATTCCGAATTTTGCGCCTTAATCATTTCTAAGCGAGTTTACTTTCGTTTCGGTTTTCGGCCTCGCCAATGGACTTGCGGTCAGCGCGGAAACCGCACTCTTTAGCGAATTCGCGCTTAACCCCACGTGGGTTATCGAAAAATGTTTAAAAAAAAAAATAAAAAGAATCCGGGATCAACGATCACATTTTGTGCGAGGATAAATAGCGCATCCTTATCGTATGCACTATGATTTTTGTACGGGTTCAATGCATCGCCTATCAGCGGAATAAAGTTCAAGAAGATTTTTTTACGGAGGGGTTGATAAATATTCCGCAAATAAATATGTACATAATATATATATATATATTTAAACAAAATATGTTTGTTATAAACAACGCATGATCTATCTTTCCATGGACGACCTATCGTCTTAATTTTTTCGTTAACCTTTTTCGTATGGAGTAGTGTGTGGCCGGTTTTCTTATCAAAGGATTGATAATGTGTGGTGTTTTGTAGTTTGTCACTTATGGCCTTACGGGTCATCTGCTAATGAGGTTTTAAAATAGTATAACATACCAACACAAATATATTATGAATAATTATTATCGTCGAGACGCGTATAGTGAGGAGAGGATCTCGCGTCCGTATCGAATCTCCCGTTCGGGATCAACAAGTGGATGTGTAATTGTTTTGAAGAAGAATTTTGGTCCGGGCGACCGGTTCCGACTTTCACTTTCGTTGCGTTTTTTTTTTATATCATTATTATTTCCGATTATTTAGAAACAGAAAAAAAAAGACAGACCGTTCATCGAGACGTGCTGCCTCCAGAATTGGTGGTAGTGTTCGGGCGGAGGGATGTTCATCTGCATGGGCGGCGGGGGAGCTGGAGGCCCCAGCGGCACCCCCGGCTGATACTCCATCATGGTTCTTGATTGCACGAAAAATTCCCGAAATATTAAAGGCGATACAACGTCCCGGTCGATCAACGTCCGACGATCCGTTCGTCCATCGTTTTTTTTTTTTTATGTTTTGTTGTTTTTAATCCTCCGAGTCCGGCGGTCGATCACAGAACACGATTTGTTTATCGGTGGGTGGAGGGGGATTTTTTAAAAAATTGTTTCTTGGCCACTGTTGCACTTCACTGTCCCATTGGATTACTGAGAGTACTGGAGTGCGAAGCGCGCGAGTGTCGAGCCGATACTGTGACCGGCGAGCCTGGCCGCAGGCAGCGCAGCCTCCCTACCCTGACCCCCCCGCGCGACTCCCCCCTCCCCCACTCGAACACCACGGTTGCTATGACACAACTACTGTTGTTCCGTACGCGTTGGGCAAACTACTGCTGATTTTTTCCTTTGAAAAATAGTGCACTAATGATGCGCGTACTGCAAACAGTGACGAGCGAATGTGCAAATAATTTGATATTGATGCGCTCGCGAGCTTCCGCTTCCGGACATACAATGTATTGGCACACGGTAATATTTTAAATAGAATAATCCAAAACCCGCAGGCTGAAAAGCTGGGCATCATACCCCGGCAACCCTTCAAATACCCAACGACAATATATATTCGTTTAATAAATACGCTCTTTTTTTAGCACGGTTTTCATATAACACGGTCTATTAAAACGAACGAATAAAATATTGCGCACATATATTACGCAAAAGGATATCATTTTGTGCCACAATGTATACAAAATGGTAAAATAAATACTGCTTTAATTCAAGAAGACATATTTTCTATAAATTCTATCACTCTTTGCACAGTTTTTAGTGTATCGTGTAAAAAAAGAGTTGATTGTATTACAAATCATTTGATTAGAACGATTAGAACCAAAATCATTTCCATAGTAATAATAATCGATAACCGAATATTTTCTATAAATTTGATTCGTGTAAGACTGGATTAAATAAGAATTATCTCTGAATAATTATGCCGTATTATGATCTTATAGCACAGTGGTACGTATCTACCGCGTAAAAAAATAGTTAAATTTACTATCAAAAATTGATAACGATAAATGAACACGGGAATTAGAATGTAAAGAATGAAAACTTAGGATAAGAATTAAAATCCCGTATATATTTTTTAGTGGAGGATATGATGCAATTGTAACAAAGAACTGCACATCATTGCTATTACGAAAATCATTTGCTGATGCGCTTTAAATGTAATCGTACTATTTGAAAAATCCTCAGCAGGAATTTATATGCGTTCGAGTTTTATTTTTCTTATTTTCCTGCATATTATTAGTAGGAAATCTGAATTTGCATAACATATTTAATGTTAATCATGATTTCTACAATAAAATAATCCGTAACTTTAGTTAGGACACATTTAAATCTAAAAAACAATCACCAAAACGAGCGATCACTAAAAAATAGTAATAGAGTATTTCTCAAAAATCGACAATTGTAAGGAGAAAAACCACGAATAAATAGATATCAACAAGAAGAACTAGAAACAGACGCCATATTGTGTAATTGAATCCTTCAGAACGAATCACTTCATTAGGACTAAAGTCTAGAATCTAGATGAGTAATTGGGATTGTGGGAAAAAGGATTTAGATGAAAAAAGACTAGAACTATTCCAGCATTTACAACAGGTACAATACCTTTCTCTGGCCACGACTTCTTCATTTAAAATCGATTGTGGTAATTCTTTAACAGATGTAGAAACAATTTCTACATATTCACATTCACATTATGTTTTATTATTTAGTCATATGTTCTCAGGGTAGCCGTGAAAGGGTTAAACTGGGTGAGTGGCTCTCGTACAAGTCAGCTTTAATAGCTCATTACGAAAACCGCACACCGCCATAATACGCCCTAATGAAATTGGAAACAAACAACATGCATCCAGGAAATCGATGCAGATTTAGTTGCACACAAACACTCGAAAAAGCACACAGTTCGGATTGATTCGATTGACCGAATCACGTTATTGGACACGTGGATCGCTATTTTGCGATTGCATTCGTTCGATTTTAAATCAAAACAATCCACAAACAGCAACGAATTCTATTCAGTGTAGCGGTGATGTTTTTTTTTTCGCGTCTGGAACAAACAGCGCTCCCCAGATATGATGAATATTTTTTATTATGCATTTAACAGTGCGTCAATTAAATTTTGCAACATGATTGTTAGTTATAATTGGGTGTCGGTAGTGATTCGTGGTTTTTTTTTGTGCGATACCGAAGCGAAAAGATATACGGGTCAACGTTGGTGTGATGACATATGAAATAATATTTATTTTTTATCGTGTTTTTGCCACTGGATGCGTGTATAAGATAGTGGCGGAGTTATCGTCGGGCGTAGTACGGGATGGGCGTTTGTGATTAAAACAATCGAATATTCAAAAAAAAAAAAAAAAAAAATATGTTTAAAGTAAACCGTTTATATTTTTTTTTTCGAAAAGCCGCGTTAAAAACACGAAATGCGATATACATTTATCCGACCCGTGTACATTTATGTGTTATGTAAGGCTTCTCCACACCGTGTACCAATATCTGATAATTGGATATACTCTGAATAAGGTTTTAGTAAGCTGCACAATAAAAAAATTCATATCCGACATGTCGTACGTGTTTGCGAAACTAAGAAAACGCAGTGCGCGACTCTTTGAATATTCGCAACTTTCGATATTCTAATATATCAGTATTAATTATTTTTAATATGAACAAATACACAAAACACTAGTTCTCCCCTAGACACATTCCTTCTTTATACGGATTCTATGCTTCTGATTGATCTAATGCCGCCTATGATTTTTAATCATTAAAACACCTCTATTTAATTAAAATAAACATATCTTTATATTAAAATTAGTTTTAGTATACTCATCAGTGCGAGCACTAACGGAACGCCGATAGTGATTGGTAAAGCCAATGGCACTTAAACGTTGCCTGATTTATTTTTTAATCGGTCTGTACAAAAATATCACTGAAAATCACTGAAAAACTTTAAATATGCAGCATATGAAATTCGTTAAAAAATTTAAGAGTAAAAATATCAAACATAAAAACTTAATTAACTAGAAAATTAAGTACCAATGGTAAATAGCATAAATTCATCACGGTGGATCGAAAACAAACGCGTTGACCGAAGGGGGTACACCAAGATGCTCAGATACCCCAAGCATTTCCAGACAAATTAATAATTGATGAATTATTATTTAAAAAATGGTTTATTTTAAAATAAAAATAGTTTGGTCGATATTTATACGACGTGTAAATGACAATGCAAGTTTCACTCGCGTTCGGCATATCTTACCGGATGCGAGCGAGAAAAAACATCGCCCGGCAACAGCAGCGGACAATGCTTATTTATAATATTTATTCGTTAGATTATTTTAGACAAATAAATCAAAATTGTGACATGTAAGATTATATCAAAAACTTGGGGGTCTCAAATAGACCCCCCATCGTCATGGCTAGGTTAAAACAAATGTTATTTAATTAGCTTTATCTCCTGTCTAGAGTTGGAATATGGCGTTTAAACCAAGGAAATAACCGAAATAATATATGAATATTATTATTTATATTATTGTATTAATTCGTTTAGTATGCATATTAGAAAATAAGTAATAAAATCGACCATGTCTTAAGCAGTACAGTAGTTTTTAGTTTTAACTCTTGTCATTGCAAAGTTTCTAGATTCCGGAACATTAATTGGAGCCTCTCGTCGCACCTAATCTGGCCATATGGTCGGCGCTTGTGTGCGCCGCACATTCTGGCGATATTTTTGATGTTTTTCTAACATCAAAAGTTCGAGTTTACAAATGTGTTTGAGGCAAGGAATTACTTGACAGGATCTAAGACGTCCTGATCACTTAATAGGACAGAGTACGTTGACCTCTGAGCTTCAAAGACTTTATGGCACATTGTTCAGTTTTATTGCAAAGCTTATGTGTGCATTTATCCGCGATGATTTATGCACATGCATTATTATTGTCGTTAAAATTTACACAAGCGCTATTATTCAGCCAGAGTAATCAAAGATATCCATCGGGATAAAAATCGGCATGAGAATTAATATAAATAAATTTATGTGAATACTTAACTACTTCGAGGAAGACCGCCGCAATCAATCTGTGCGATTTTGTATTGAAGAGGTTTTTTTTTCTTTCTCTATGAAAAGGTGCAAAATACCGATGTGAAATTTCGAAAGATAGACTTTCTTTGATAATTAACCGGGAAATGCCAACGAATCGATACACGTTTAACCATAAAACTTTGACGATGTAGAAAGGTAGGATTCATAATCGATAGCCAATGTTTATTGTGCAATTAATTCGATTGATCGTTAAATTTCAGCTAGGTTTTTGAAAAAAAAAGACATAAAGCTGCGCCAGGAATTATATAAACACTTTAATATTTTAATGAAGTTTTCGTCTACTAAGGAGGTGGCCATACTTTCTTTATTCTAAGCCGCCCTTTATTTTTATTTATATCTAAATAATTGCCTCTTTGTTCTTTATTTTTTGAAGATGACTACATCATATGCACATCAAAACTCAGTGTTCTCGGACTCAATCAATCGTCACGAAATACTCTAATACTTTTCTAAGAACTTTAAGAGCAATTAAGCCATTAAATCGTACATTTACATTAACTTAAACTTAAATAATGTCCAATGAACGTATCACAAATACCCTAAGCATTTCAAATCAAGATATTGACATATAAAAAAATGGATTATTCTAAGAATAAAAATAGTTATTCGTGATTTGGTCGATTATTTTCAAATAAAGTATATGACAACACTCTCGGCGATGTATTGTGGTAGACAGAGTACGTATTTTTCTCGCTCGCACTCGGCACATAGTACCGGATGCGAGCGAGATAAAACATAACGCGCAATAATTATTCTATAGAGGTTTTTTTAGACGAATACAAAAAGTTTGTGACATGTAGGATTTATTAAACAAACTTAGGGTACCCAATGTACTCCAAGGTACGGCTAGGTTAAATTATTCTTGACTAGCTGAAAAAAGATAGATCAGGGTAATCCAATATTCTTAAAAATCAAAGAATAATAAATATCAATATGCGAAGTTTTTTTAATACCTCTTTTATTTAAAAATAAATTATGGCCATCTCAGCCATTGCGGATTGGATATTTCTTGAGTATTGTATCAGTGAATTCATTCTTCAACTCCTTTACAAAGAGAGAGCTTCTGGACCCCGTAAAAAAACACGTAAAATTGAGTACTTTGGACACATCATTCGTGGATCAAAGTATCGCCTTCTGAAGACCATCATGGAGAGAAACGTTGGTGCTTGGGAAGAAAGAAGCTATCGTGGCTCCGCAATATTCTCAACAGGAAAGGATTGTGAACTCCAGAATTGTTCCAGCTTGCCAAAAACAGACAAGTATATGAAGGAATAAGGACATGTATATCGCCTAGGTACGAAAACGGACAAGGCACTTGAAGAAAACGAAATCTCAATCGCGGATTGGATATTCTTGAGTATTGTTTCAGTGTATTCGTTCTTCAACTCCTTTAGAAAGAGAGAGGTTCTGGACCCCGTAAAAAAACACTTAAAATTGAGTACTTTGGACACATCATTCGTGGATCAAAGTATCGCCTTCTGAAGACCATCATGGAGAGAAACGTTGGTGCTTGGGAAGAAAGAAGCTATCGTGGCTCCGCAATATTCTCAACAGGAAAGGATTGTGAACTCCAGAATTGTTCCAGCTTGCCAAAAACAGACAAGTATATGAAGGAATAAGGACATGTATATCGCCTAGGTACGAAAACGGACAAGGCACTTGAAGAAAACGAAATCTCAATCGCGGATTGGATATTCTTGAGTATTGTTTCAGTGTATTCGTTCTTCAACTCCTTTAGAAAGAGAGAGGTTCTGGACCCCGTAAAAAATCACGTAAAATTGAGTACTTTGGACACATCATTCGTGGATCAAAGTATCGCCTTCTGAAGACCATCATGGAGAGAAACGTTGGTGCTTGGGAAGAAAGAAGCTATCGTGGCTCCGCAATATTCTCAACAGGAAAGGATTGTGAACTCCAGAATTGTTCCAGCTTGCCAAAAACAGACAAGTATATGGAGGAATAATGACATGTATATCGCCTACGTACGAAAACGGACAAGGCACTTGAAGAAAAAGAAATCTGATTCTTCATTGCTTATTTGGATTAACTTCTATAGGTTTTCAGGTTATGTTATATTTAGATTTCCTTGAAATTTATTCAAGAGTTATCAACGTTTGATCAATAAGAGCGTTGGTATAACATTTGACAGGACTGTTTCGTGAATGAAACGATTTAGAAAGTTGACCAGGGCAACCCTAAGCAATATACCGAGCCGAGCTTCGAACGCGTCGATTGCGATCGACCGGTCGATCGCATCGTTGATAGTTTCATCGAAGCAAATATCGCCAAACAAAACGCGTTTATTCAAGTCGAACGATGGCCATGGAAGAGAATTACGGATCATAGCCTGCCTATTCGATGATGGACGTGTCTATTAAATAATTGAGGCACAGATGACATTGTGTCGCCGTCGAACTTCGCCGCGATCCCTCCCATGGACTCCTCTCGTTTTATTTCCACAGTTTCAATTGAAATTCCGCCGAAAAAATATTCACGTGCGAATGAGATAACAATTTGACGTGAGCCATGACCGTGGCGATTACCATGGCGAGATTATTCGGCAATTCCTTTCACCGTGGACAACGACTCGTGAAATGCCATCTGGAAAAACTGCTTTCCCCGAACAAATCTCATGTGTGCGTTCGGATTCTGCCAGGGGCTCGGCGGCGTGGGCCCGCGGCCCGATCGGGTCCCGCGTTCGCGAAACCGCTCACGTACTCGCGAACACGCTCCCCCACCGGCGCCGGCTTGAATTAGTGAAAGTGTTGTCATCAATTTCGCGGATATATAAACGGCTCGGACACAGATCGAATATTATTTAACCTTTCGAGAGCCTCGCGCTTAAAAAAACCAATGAATAAATAAGAAACGATGCACGTTCATTATTGACTACGACAAAGGTAAGGGCAATTCTCGGATACGAAAATTAACCGCCACCGATCGCAAAGCCATAGCTTTCGTAAAGTGAATAGTTAACAAGGTGACTCATGGCGATTAAATAACTGCCAGAGGCAAACTCGCAAACAAACTGCATACAAATATAATTAATTTGTCAAACTGACGTCGATCGATTACTGTTACATAGGACATACCGTTCGAACGGTGCAACGCGAGACGTTAATGATACATTCGACTCCTTGATAGACCCCCATTGCATACAACATTTTCAGACTTGAAAAAATATCAAATTAATTTTTATCTATGCCAGAAGACGTCCCTACAGACCCCCATGGCTTTTTTTGACCACTGAGAGGATCTGAGTATTAAAATAAAATTAATTTAAGATGCGAGGACAACTTCGGGGGTCTGCGAAGGGTTTAATATGCAGTAAACAATTGCAATCCATTTTAATTATCTTGAAAGTTAAAATAAATTGAAATAGCCATTTTTACGTCCTAAATAAAATATAAGTATAGATAGGTACATAAAATGCAAGCTATGACTAAGATTGAACGGTGGGAGTTATGTTTGAATCGATTTTATGCACTTCGATTTGATTCAGTGTTGGAATTCCAGGAAAGCAAATACAATTATTTGCGGCTCAATCAAAATTTAGTTTTGGTGAGAGGATAAAAATCTTGATATTTAATTCTTTAAAAATTGCAAAAATGAGATGAAGATTTGCTTGCTTATTGTGTGTCGACAAAAATCCGGAAGGAAAACCCTATAATAAAAGATAATAATCGACTTAGATTGTTCCCTCTTCCTTCTTACTAGAAGGATCTCCTTTGTAAAGATTATAACTGCGATGAAAGCATTGCTATTACGCAACTACAAGATACAAACCCCCTTCCACTTACCTGAACACAGAGTAAGGAGGGTAAAATCCGATACCAGCAATCGTAGAAGATACACGTCCAATGCCAGTAATGTGCAAGAGAGG
>JAGXCT010036040.1:0-23148 GCA_022495035.1 Philopotamus ludificatus | reverse complement strand
AATCGTAGAAGATACACGTCCAATGCCAGTAATGTGCAAGAGAGGGAAAACTCTTATTTTGGCATCGACTACCATTCGAGAGTCTGGTGAGTCCCAAACACTCAGCGAGTGAATGTCTCGTGACTGGCAAATGAAACCAATGTTTCAACAAGGATACTACAAATTCTGGTTACAAAAACAGATACCAATTTCATATCCTGCATTATAAAGTAACTGTTGATTGCCTTACCGTCTCGATATTTACGTTTACGTTTGCCTTACGTTTTCCCGATATGTATGTACAACTTCAACGACATGATTTTACGCTTAATTTATGTCTGATTATATAAATTGAATTAAAACGGAATAAATTAGTGAACTGTAACCATTAGACTCGGGAATAATCCGTGCTTTATTGTCGCAAAAATCTTGTACAGATAGTAAAGATCTCAAGCTGTACATTTTAAATGCATAAAATGAGGAATAGGAACATATTATGGAACACATTTCCATTGATAGCTGGGAATTCATTTTTGACGAACCCTCGCAAAATTATATGTATCTTGACTTGAATGTCAACAATGAATCATATTTACGGAAACTTGACCGACGGAGAATTCTCTGATGAGGAAGATGTAATCTCGATCCACCCAATTTTAAAAAATGAAGATGTTTTAAGGTATATTGAGGGCCTTAATCTTCGAATTTCGTATTTCGTGCTTCAGTAATCTTAGAGAATTATTAACATTTTGATTTATTTTTTGGATCCACTGTAAAGTTTCGTATTTCGAGATACAGCAAGATTGCTTTCCGGCTTTCTAACTCGCACAAAAAAATTGTCAAACGTGCAATTAAAAACATTACGCTTTTTTTATAAACGCGTATTTTTATTCCTTGTCGACTCGATGTGTTTGTATCGCCACCAGTAATTGAATTATCCCACTAAAAAAAAAATACGAGACAAAAGCGCTGAAGAAAGCAGCGGTTTTATTGAATCAATTATGCACGAATCAATTGTGTATTATGAATTTTAATTGCGGCGATTATAAATATTTGACCGAGAAACCGTGCCATTTGCACTATACCACCGAGACACAGAACCGGTTAAATTATTGCCGATAATTAGTTGCGATGAGTTATTAACGTGGATTACAATTTAAATATAAGCGATCGGGCCGGTTTTGCGGTCCAGTGTTTATTCAAATCGTCGGATTGGCGACGCGACGCCTCACAAAATCATCCGCGATTGATAATGTATCGAATTTCGGTATTTTTGTGGTCAAAAGGGGGGGAGAAAATATAGACAGAGAGACATACGCCCGTCTTGTTCTGAGCGTGCGGCTCCGATAATGAGCGAATGATTCGTTAGCGAGTGTCTGACAATAATTTATTTAATTACCGAACAGAACCAGGCCCGGCCTTCGCTCTGACGTATGGGCCGCGGCCACGAGGTGCTCGCTGGACACATTACCGACCTGGTGATGATAGCGAAACAGGTTTTGCCTACACACAACAATAATTAGTTAACCACTTTTTCAAGGATCCTTCAGCTGTGGTACAAGTACAAGGCGCGCACGCGCACGCGAACTACGCCCATCGCTAATTGTCCGGTATGGTACGGCCCAAAGAGGCTCGCGGCCGAACCGCGAGGGGCCCCAGGGTCCCCACGTGCGAGCCCTACGCGGTGCAACAGACCCTCTATGGCTTAAACGAAAATCATCGAACGATTAAGCGAATACGACTGATTTAGACTAAGCTAAACCTAAACTAGACCACGAGTAAAAAACCACTGCAGTATCCACACTCTAATTTCAAGAATATGATATAAACTATTATGAATAAAACGCTACAATAATTCGTTAAAATCATAAAAAATAATTAGCTATTTTTTCAGGCTCGTGCAAAAAGCACTGTTACAATCGTCGTTAAACATTCTGTAAAAACTTTCAAATCGACCCCCTCTTTAATACCATTTCCATAATAAAAAAAACCTATAAAATACTTAAATACAAATATATCCGTGAGTTAATTAATAATCGAATAAAATAAGAGGGAAAAAAAAAGAAAAAAACACCGCCATCTAGCATTCGATATAAAAACTTACAATATTTTTCGCTCAACGTTTGATTTATAATTTAGTGAACTAACACCGACCAGCATTTAATACATTATGATGTTTGACTAAAAAGGCTATTGTGAGCAACTGCAGTCTCTGAATAAATCATGTGGACTCGCAGTCGACATATTTATTAATCAATTATTTCATAACGAAGGTTTTACATTTTCCGGCTAATTATTAGTGTATCACTAATATTAATTAAAATTAATAATTTTACGTAAAATTTAATTTTACACGGTTACGTATCGATATTCAACTTTGAATAACACGCTTAATTAAGAAAGGAATCAAAGAAATTCGTTTAAAAAAAATAAGCGAATGATGACGGTTTAAATATAAATAATATATAAACATTTAAAAAATAATCAATCGGAGCTGAACCGAAAAAAATCCTTTATTTTTTCTGGAACCGAACCGAAATATATAGTATAATTGAACCGAAACGAAAAAATAACGGAAATCCGTACGTGAATTTAAATATATGCTAGAGATAAACACTTATTTTATTTATAATAATAACAACGATATATCGTTGTTAAGTATTCAAGATTATAATATGCTAGGGTTAAAACTATTGCATATTTTATTTTCAGACAGCTTGTAATTAATCATAGCTTTAATTTCCCAGTGCATAATCTTCGATTGCAAACGACGATATATCGTTGTTGTTTTTCATACTATTAGACAACATTGCAGATACCAACACCTTAAAAAATTAAAGAAAATTAATTGAGGAGGTAAAAACACACCAAAGTAGCTAAACGTCATACTGTATCTAAATTTCGTTTCAGGAATTCAGAAAAATAAATCGCTTTTACAAAATATCCTGGATATGCTGGAAAAATATGTTGTCATTAAATCGGTGTTTCTCAGAGTGGGCTATACAGTTCATCTTATGGGTAATCAGGGGCGCGCCGTCCATATGGCCAGATTGTGCGGCGCACACATATCTGAATTTAAATATATGCTAGAAATAAATACTCATTTTATTTATAATAATAACCCTTTGACTGCTGGGATGTCTCGCTAGCGCAAAATCAACGATATATCGTTGTTCTGTATTCAAGATTATAAGCTTGTGATTAATTGAAGCTTTATTTCTCCAATGTTAACTCTTCGATTGCAAACGACGATATATCGTTGTTGTTTTTCATACTATTGGACAACATTGCAGATGCGAAGAGAAATATCCACACCTTTCCGATTATCTCCGAAAAACCATCACCTATTCTTCGAAAAAAATTAAAGAAAATAATTGAGGAAGTAAAGACAGAAAGGCCAATGTAGCTAAATGTCATACCGCATCTAAATTTCGTTTCAAGAATTCAGAACAATAAATACATCTGAAGATATAAATCGCTTTAACAAAATATCCTGGATATGCCGGAAAAATATGTTGACGTTAAATCAGTGGGTTATATAGTCCATCTTAGGGGTAACCAGGGACGCGCCGTCCATATGGCCAGATTGTGCGGCGCACACAGGCGCCAAAAGGGAAAAATTTCAAAACATAAAATAATATTTTTTTTAAATGTGTAGTTCGTAGTTGGTCTTTTAAGGCATATCATACTTTCAGGGATGATAATTGAAGTTCTCCAGACGGGCGCCGGATACTGTCGGCGCGCTATTAGGGCAATGAGATGATTCGAGATGAAATGGATTGGAATTTGTCGTTGAATCCTTTCATTACGCCCTCGATTATGTATTTGAGAACCTGTTATCTATACCTGGAAATAGCAAACGCCTCGATTGCGTGTGCTGGTAGCCGGGATGCATGTGAGGATAGAGCGGCTGGGGCGTCCGCAGGGGCGCCGGCATGGACGTCGGGACGGGCCCCGAAATGGGCGTCGGCATAAATTCGGCCCGCGAGATCTGCATCGAGGGCGTCGACACGTTCCAGTGATGGCCGGTCTGCCACGAGCAAGAGGGCGTCCAGTCGACGCCGGGGGTGCGGACGCGGCGTCGGTTGGACGTCGGGACGGGCCCCGAAATGGGCGTCGGCATAAATTCGGCCCGCGAGATCCATCCAGTCGGAGACGGGTGCGTACCGCGACATGACACCGGACTCGAACGGTGGGTACGTCCAGGACATATCCGTGCGCGGAATTTCCCTGAAGGCCATTGGAAAAATCACGAAGAGAAGGAAAACTCGGAAAATTCGCTACGAACGAAATGTGTCACGAACGAACGCACAATTAATTTTGACGCGAAACCACTGAAATATTCAATAAAACTCATGCGATCTGAAACGAGAGCGGGCTTTTAATACATGATTTTCTCACGGACGAAGTCGTTTACACGATCAAAGTTAAAATATGAAAATAGCGCAGAATATCATTTGCAATACATATGAATTACGTCGGGAAATAAAAAAAAACAAATGTAGTTATTCCGAATGCAAAATTATGATAGTGTTTCCCGAATGGGGACATGAGATGACTGCATAATTTTTCCGATGCATTACTGAATATGGAACATCACGTTCGAAAATCATATATTGGACTGTATTTTCCTATTTTTAATTTTGAATCGACCACTCATTTTCAAGGTGAAAATATTTATCACGCACTTGAAATAATAAATAAATAAAAGCGCACATTGTTTTATAAATTTTTTTTAATATGTCGAATTTATTGTCTTTAAATTTCCGCGGGCACCGAATTGATGAAAGGGTTTTCAAATGAAAAAAACGATTCATCCCTTGCGAGTTTAAAGTTTTACGTTGTGTTTGTAACGGCGAACCGGCAAAGCGCTTCAACCCCCGACGAGTGCGAGGCGCTAATTGAGGGGTAGCGACGACGGATCCCGAGTCTGCAAGGCCGGTCGGGAGCCGGCGGTGGGGATGCTCGGCGGAGCGGTGGGAGGGCCCAGCACGAGGCGGCCACGTGTTTTGAGGCTCACGTGTCCACAACGTGACCCCCCCACAACACAGGTTAAGACCGATCCCTGCCACATGGACTAAGGCGGGACCGGGCGGTTTAGCATCATAGCTCAAGACGCCTAATTAAAAATATTTAAAAAAAAATGGGGTGAGGCGACCCTCGGGGTGGCGGCTGATTAAAAATATACTTATTGAACAATGAAGCTATTTGCGAATAAATTATTTTTGTATACTTTGATTTTCGACGCATTGTGTCTAAATTCGGCACTAATAAATTAATTAAACACCCTGGACTTACACGGCCTCTATTTCACCTGGATTTATCCTATTGGTTCTCAGAAAATAATGAGTCATAATTAAACTTGTAATAAGCAATGACGCATTAACATATTGAACAAATTTTATATAATCGAAAGGACTGCATATCCCAGCTCCATTAGCCATATAAGAGGCAGGATTCATTCCTTGACAGCTGGTATTGTAGCTGAAGATCGTTTCTGAGAGTTCTGGTAGACTACTTCAATATCAACTTCTCCACAGCACCGGGAGCTTACCGTAAAAATCTATTAAATTGAGTACTTTGCACACATCGTTCGTGGACCAATAATATATAACCTTCTACATACCATCATGGAGGGTATATTGGAAGCTAAACGGAGATAGGGAAGAAAGAAGATATCGTGGCATAAAAAATTTTCCGACTCTCCAAAAATCGACTATTGAATAGAGAAAAAACAAAAACATATATTAGTAAACAGATATTACATGTATCCATAAGTAATGTCGTTTTTTTCAATGAAATTCGAAACGATTTTGCTTATACTTTATTTAACTTGTATAACCTTCTGCCACCTTTCTTTCAAATCATCCATGCCCTTTTTGTAAAAATCTGCAGATTCTGACTGAATATAGTCTGATAGGGCTGTATTTACCTCTTCTAAAATTTAAATTTTGATCTCTTAGAAAATTGTCCATTGAACGAAATAAGTAAAAATCAGATGGTGCGAGATCCGGCGAGTATGGAGGGATGCAACAGGGTATTATCCAAGATCCTAGATTTTTTCATCGAATTTTCGCAACAGAGTCGCGTGAATTCGTATGGGACCCAAGACACCTTCTTTTTTTATCTTGCTTACTGCGATCTTACAGGAATTACTGGACCAGGATGTACTGACCTTTTCCGATAATTTTTCGATGGTAAGCATCGGGTCGTCTTCGATTGCAGAATTCACGGCTTCTTCATCCGCCTGGACCATTTCGAGGCTCGTTTTCCAAACACAAATCACCAGATTTAAATTTTTGAGCGATGATTTTTTTATGCGATGGATACGGTTTTTTTTGTCTAAAGGTCACCATCAGGTAGCCGCTACACAAGAGAACTTATAACACGTCCTTACTGCCTAACATACTGAAGGAGACTATTTTAAAGATGGCGCTTCAAAAAAACGACATTACTTATGGGTACCTCTAATATATTGGTTACGCAGTAGTGCGCCGACAGTATCCGACATCTATGTCCAGAGCTATTGAATAAAGATTGATTTAAAAGCGCCTCTTGGCGTTCTTAAATTTATGGTGCCTGTGTGCGCCGCACATTCTGGCCATATGGACGTGTGCCTACGTCCGAAAACGGATAAGGCAACCGAATAATCAATAATCCTACATCTATCATCGAACTGACGACCCGAATTAACAATAATAAGCGACCAGATTCGAAGACGAAGATCCCATAGATTGCATCTCAATCAATGATGTTCGATATAACACCAAGAAGAACTAGAAACATATTGTAACATTGATTCCTGCCGAACGAATGACTTCATCATCTTTGCTACCATACTTTTTCTAGAGACTAGCACTGACCACATTTTGTCGTAAAACATTACTGTAATTGTGGTACAATGTTCCAAACCATCCCATGGACTTATACTCTTGCATTTCGATTAAAGTAGTACTCCTACCACCCAACATTAGGTCATTAATTCAACGCTGATGGACCAGGGAGTCATATCCAATTTCAAGACAGTATCTTCAAATATCAACAAATCATTAATAAAATAGACAGCAAAGATGAAGAATCTGACGTAACTGATAAATCCATGAAGGAAGTGTGGAAGAAGCTATGTTCGGAGGTATCCAACATAAAGAGCATATCGTTGTACAATTGTTTAACTTAATATAAACATCAGGACTTGGAAATGTAGATAAGCAGAGCCTTATCGACGACGACCATCAAGAACTGGCAGAGTAAGGAGAACAAAGATCCAATAATAAAAGTGTGGCGATCTCCTGCTACTTTTCTTTCTAGCAAGAGAAAAAGAAAGCAGGAGATGATGCTAGACGACTTATCATAAAACATCAATAACTTCAGAAGAGCCAGGATCTTCATCACAAAAGGGAACGTTATTATTATGCAAATTAATATAAAAAATGCCTCGTTTAACTCTGTTTCATTCAGCTCCCTGCTATCTAGGAACGCATCCTCATTGCTAAACGAGACCTTACTGTAACTGTATCCATTACGAGCTGTGTATCAAATATATTTCATTAATTAAATCGCATTGCCGACTGTTCATCGCGTATCAATTAAAATTCAAAGCGGTGGGAGGCCAGTCTCTTTGTGGGTTAAATCATTTTCATCAAATCGAACGTACGAGATTTGCACAATCTATATTCTGTGCAGATCTAAATTACAAATTTGCAAGGGAAACGCCAACATGAACTGGATACTCTACGTATCTGAGTTACGAATGCAATTGTCCTGATTATAACTGTTCGTGTTCTTCGGGAAAAAAAATCGGATCGGAAAGATGGTCGTCTTTTATTCAAGCAGAGAACAAAAGATCAATATAATAAATTAATACGGTTATTTTTCACCAAATTATAGTTCGTGTCGAGAGATTACATTGTCCTCTGAAATCCTCAACGTTACTTTGTTGAACATTTCGCGAGAAAAAAATGCAACAAAAGAATCTGCATTTCACCGGCAACGGGTTCTGCGATACAATGGACGTGGTGGACCAAATGAGCTGATATTTATAATATTGAAAGCACGAATATTACATATGGCGAAGGTTTTCTTTTTACGCGGTATTCAAATGACGATCCTTGAAAATACGCGGTGTTAAATATTAAAAAATAAAATTCTGACTTGATTCATTGAAGATTCTTTGAATAACTTCGACGATTGTCTTTATCTCCTCAATAAAATGTCATTGTTTCGTTATTTTTTTCATTTTCGGGAATAAGAAGAAGTTGCAGAGGACCATATCCAGAGAATACAGAAGCTGATGTATCTGTTTTTAGCTAAAAATTATTTCCAAATTATCTGTAATCAACTGCAATCGCAGAGTACAGCAAAATGCGTGATCCTTTTAGAGAGCCAATAATATAGTAAGCGTACAATATGAAGATATGTCAAGGTCAAGTGCAACCAGGTGCGCGCTGACCATATGGCGAGATTGTGCGGCGCACAAAGGAAAATTAGGATTAGCGCCCCTAATTTCGACGTTTTATTTTACAGATTTCGACGCTTGCAGTTCTCCAGAACACTTTGGAGGAAAAAAAGCTGATTTATAGTCGCTTATAATTCGAATTTGTTGGAATTTTAAACATATCAGACGTTAATTTGCGGGATAAAAACATATAATCAGGTATCTAATGTACTAAAATGAAATGAGACTAGAAAATATAGACAAATAGGTGTGCACCGTTCATATGGCCAGATTGTGCGGCGCACACATGCGGCATTTAGTTAGGGGAAAGAGGGAAAAATTAAATTAAATAATAATTTATTAAAATGAATTACGTTTTTAGTCGATATTAAATAATGTATAACAAAATTTGTCTGTAGTTCAACTTTACAAGCACACCGGATGTACAGGGGCGCTAATTGAGGTTCTGCACACAGGCACCGGACACAACAACATAAAATTGTGATGATTAGAACTTTTATTTTGATTAATTTTACTATTTGAACATATAACACAAATACGCCAAGATAATACAAACGTTTTTCGAGCAAAATTAATGCCATTTTAATAGAACCCATCCCTTAATTTCATTTATTTTTTACACGGATAGTCTCTGGAACGTATTCTCCGTGCAAAAATACACATATTCTAATGAATATTAGTCGTATCATGCATCTAAAATATATAAGCAAAAAATATATATATATATTTACATACGTCTAAAGAAAAACCATGCCCTATAATTCCACAATTTCTCTTAATTAAAGTGCCTGATTATGATAATAACATACACACAATCCGCAAACGATCTAATTGCAACGATTTGCATTTGATTTGTTGCAATAAATTAAATCAAAATGAACAAACAGGAGGTAAAAAAAAATCATCATATTTCCATATGTTAATCGTTTGATATATCAGTGTATATAACTTCAATATATACATACATAGACGAGTTAGTAAATTAGATTTAAACGAAGTCAAAATAAATATAACAAAAAAAAAACACAGGGTGGCAAAACTTACCAACTCCGTTGACATGGCCAGCCAGCCAAAAAAATTGACCACCTCTGCCTTATATGAAAAAAACGTGATAGTTAATATAAGATTTTTTTTTCTACATCTAAATACACATATCCTTCGATTTACACGGATTTCATGATACGAATACATCGATTAATAACCTATCCCCTCGTATTGATCCATATATATATATATAGTTGCCATACAGACCGTGTAAAGTCGAGGGATAGGCGTATGTTTATTTTTTTTGTCTCTAAAAAATGATAGAATTATACACTGATTTCGTTTCAATACCATAAATAAATATTGTGTCTCCGTTCTACATGTAATTATAACGTCATCAACGTGTCGAAATACATTTCGTGTAGTTCCAGACTCAAAGAATTAATCAAGAGACCCATAATTTAACGGCTGTTTTTATTTTTATTCAAATCGTATGCGTCGAATACGATGAATAGATTTTTCCGTGGAAAAACAAACAAATTAAATGTATAGGGAAAATCATTTTCAAATAATGGGTCACCTCTATTAATGATACAAAAATATTCCGCTTTGAAAATATCAGTTATGCGCGTCTGAATCAATGCGACTCACAGTTTCAGGAGTATTCGAAGTATTAGCATATTTTATTGCATATTTATTTATCAGTTACAGTCCGCACTCAGATGCGTTTACCTGCAACGATCGGAAAATATATTTTCTTAATAATAAAATTAAAGGAACACTTATTGAACGGTTCTAAAATCTAAAGGTCAGATTGTTGGAATCTGACAAAGCTACAGGAGTGAGGAGCTACATATCAACGAGATCTGCATGCTTTGTCTGATGAATGAACGAATAGATGGACGGAAGAGAATGCCAATGTAATATCCATTCATGGAAAAACTAGATTGGTTAAGTACAGGGGCGCGCCGTTCATATGGCCAGATTGTGCGGCGCACACAGGCACCGGATAATTAGGAAATTTTCGGAAACTATTCGGTACGTCACTGGGGAAGTATATTTCAGTGGTATAGACTTGTGTAGAGGAGACTCAATGAATGCAATAAGAGGAATAGTTGGATATAATCCTTTGGGACTTGGCTCTTTTCAGGATTAATTGATTGCTGATAATATAACGAAAATTTTTCATGGTTCTAGGGTCAAAATATTACTCTATCTTTAATGGTGAATAATTTTTCTCGTAGTTTTTATTTTATTTTTTATATAACTTTGAGTATAGATACTCTTTGATTAATTCTCCATCATTAGAGGTGTTTAAATGATTTTTGGCTATTCTAATACTAACGTTATGAAATTGCGCTTTTTGCTTCTTGAAAATTTCTTACTAATTCGTATTGAACTTCTAGGTTTTATTTCTGCATACCTACTAGTGACAACTTTCTGCGGACTTTGTTTCTTGGATACAGGTTTTCACTTCAAATTCACCCTTTTGGATTTCAAATTAAGCCTAAACAAGTTTATGGAAGTTTAGGAAAATCTTTATTCAAGATAAATAATTGATTGTCCCGTTAAACCGGCTTCTCAATTATGCGAAATCTATCTAAATGCTATTGTTTTCACCGAGACCCTTCATAAATTTACTGAAAACCAGTTAAGAAAGATCAGAGCTAGACCAAAAGAGGCAACGAGCCAGATACGGCTCGACGTCCGTTTCCAGGTTCATTGTTTAAATCAATGATTTTTTTTTAAACCGACGTTAGCATTTCCTGACATCAAATACGTCACTATTTTTTTTGGGGATCTAAATACCTACTAGTGTCAGCTCTCTTTGGACTCTATATTTGTTAGATATAGATTCATTAGACAATAAACATAAGGAAAACCTTTATTCAAGATAAATAATGCATTCTATGCTCGTTTTTTTACTTTTTATTTTGAGTAAACAAAACATCTACTTACTTTAGGTATAATAATATTATAAAAAGGGGCACGCCGTTCATATGGCTAGATTGTGCGGCGCACACAGGCGCCGAGGCGCCAAGAGGGAATACAATGAAAATATATAATAATAAATTAATAAAATTAATTACGTTCTTTAAACTGACGTTAAATAATATATTAATAGAGTATGAGTATTCATTTTTATTATTTCAATATTTTTTTTAAAAAAATATTTAACAATAAAATCATGTTGATAAGTATTTAAGGGAATTGTATCCCAGATTGGCGAAGTAAATTACTATTAGTTGCTTTATTTGGTTTTTTCCTTGGGATTTAGACCAAGTCACCGATTGTCCCGCAAAACCGGCGTCCCAATTAAGCGGAATCTGTATAAATGCTATTGTTTTCACAGAGAAGCCTATACAAATGTACTGAAAATTCAATTTAGAATGATCAGAGTTAGATCAACGGGCCAGATCCGGCCCGCGGGCCATCTTAAACAATGCCGATAGCAACGGTGACAATCAAAGGCAAAGTATTTTTCCTATTTCCTGTTAATAAAATGTTATATGAATTTAATTTTAGCATTTCTATATCGAGACGATATACTTGCGTAATATTTTTTTTGCTATTTTCAGTAATGAATTACGTGCCAGCGAAAAAGTTTTGATGAAAATTTAAAAATAATGAAAACAGTCGATTTCTATAATTACTGCTATAAAATCAGCTAGCACTTCACACCAAAAAGTTCAAGTAAAAATATATGTATAGAATAATCAATAATCGAGCAGATTGCCGCTTTTCTTCGAATCCTTGAATTAGATAGCGTTCCTCTTCCGCCATAACTGTTGATATTGGTATTAAATATCGACGCTGAAATCTTGATAATTGTGGTGACCACCATTTCAGCTACATAATACCCACAATCAGCATACGTCCCGCATAAAATTATATTTTCAGTCTACAAATAGCCTCGCGTATAATGAAGTACGCGTGAAGTTCAAATGCAAAATTTATGGACATAATGCCGACGAATTACTTATGAATCAGGAAATTATTATACAAATAATAGAATGTTTAACATGGATGCTGTAGCGTAGGTCAAAAATATAGGCCTATCAATCAGTCTGCATATAATATTTAGCGGGCTCGATTTCGTAATCTTTGAATGCGAATTATCGACGTTCTGAACGACAGACTTTATTTAAATGGATTTAAGATCAAGAATAGACCTAAACACAGTGGTGGCTAACCTAAGGGATGTGTCGCCCATATGGCGAGATTGTGCGGCGCACACAGGCGCCGGAAGATTAGATACGCCGAGAGAGAAAATATTGAAAAATATTAATTCATTAAATCTCCTTAATTCCTAATTCTTTAATCGATATGCATCGTTGCGACAGATTAGACTTATGCTTGCCAAAGCAAAATACGCAGGATTAAAATATTTAATCGTTACAAAATGAATAAATATAATAGCTGCTTAAACTCCTCAAGAAACATGAATTTTCGCCATTTTTGCAAAAATATGATTCAATCTATATCTGATGTTCATTAACGTGAAGTGGCGGAGTAGAGGAAAAATATTTGAGTGATTGTGGAATTTGTTGAGGATAAGGATCTATCAAACTTTTCTCACCAGATCCCTCTATTCATATGAATCAACTGAACTTAAAATTAAAAACTCTTGGAAAAGTTACGGAACCGATTACCAGTCACTTTAAGCTTCCTGATATTTAACGATGGATTTATTCGCATATTTTTCCTCTGTGTACTTTAGTGAGACATTTTCCTCGAAGTTAAATAATATTATAACCAATAATAGAAATCGACTGATGAGGTTTGTAGTCCTTATTTGGACTTATAGCGCACGAAATACCAATCCTCAATAAAGGATTTAGCAATTCAATTCAGCAACAAAAATCTTCACTAATATAAAGAGTTTAATTATTGCTTTTTTGATAAATAAATATATTTTTAAAAAATTGGTAATATCACGCCCAAAAATTGTATTAATTTTTATAATAACAATATCTCACTCAAAAAAATTCAATAAAAACGTGTCGACAGTCTAATGTCACATTTTTTTTCTTCCGAAAAAATGACTAAACACTTGTATCGATTTGTTTTTTCACTCATGCGTTTTTAATTTTTTTTCTTTGAAAAACGCCGTCTCTTAATATTTTATATTTGTGTCCAGGAACGGCGAGGAAAGCACGCTGTAAATATTTCTTTGTATAATACTATTGTTAAGCATTATTTATTAGTAATAAAATTTATATTATTGTTGAGGGTTAAGTGTAGAAACCAGAAATCGACGAAGAATACGACAGACATTGTATGGTAGATCAAGGCATGAATGCTAGCATGTAGTCAATAAAATTTATGGTAAAGTGCTAACAGCACGAAGATGCCAATTTAGGTTTCAAAGGTTCAAATCTGGAAATAGAAATCTAAAAAATTCGCCTGAAACTGGACGACTTTCTAAATTTGATGATGACATATTGGGATCTCTGATCGAGTAAGGTCCTCGATCCAAGATGGAATGGAAATTTGGACACCGCACTAGAGCGGAGAAACGCATGCAATTCTTTGTGATGAAAAAAAAGAATTCGATCCTTTTAACACCAAATTGTAACTGGAGATTAGAAAAGGATCGTTTTCTAGGAAGGAACGACCCCTAAGCCTGATTTAACATTCTTCTTCGTGATTCGGCATCATTTTGCATGCATCTGAATCTGGAGCGACCTTCTACATTCGATGATGACATATTGAGATCCCTGATCGAGTCGGATCCTCGATTAACCATGGTGGAATTATTGCAGACTCAAGTCTCCCAGGTCTTCTATGCAGTGACATTTCCATCTAAGCCATGTAATAGAGAGTAGGTCTTTATTATCGTTCCCTATTTCTTTCAGGACAACCACGTTTGTGCACTAAATTTTAGACTCGCATTTTTAGCCTTAACACCGGATTTAAGGTTAACGTTACAAAGAGTGTTTGATTTGAGTATTTTGCATTTGGCGGGATGTAACAGGTATAATTCATTACGGGTGAAGCAATTACTGCAGATTTTTACTGTATGTAAATAGACCCCAAACATTATAAGTCAAGATGTTGATAAATTCTTCGACGATACCTTGACATTTGTTTTAAAAATGGATTTTTCTAAGAATAAAAATAGTTATTCATAATATGCATCATAATTTAGATACTCACGCTCCCGGTTCCATGCACGATGTTTTTTCTCGCTCGCATCCGGTACGGAGCGACAAAAAACGTGGCGTTTAGTCTTTATTAGACAAATACAAAAAGTTTGGGACATGTAGGATTTATGTTAAATTACTTGGGGTCCCAATTAGACCCCATCGGCACGGTCTCAACCACTAGAGTGCTCACATATGAAATGAAAACATAAGAGACCAGTAATTCTCATTGAAATAAAAGCTTTCGTAGCTGCACTGTTGGAAATGGGGATAATACAAAGATCCAATATGTTTAGTTATTGGGCAAAATAATTTTCACATCCCAAATATGATCCTTGTGCAAGATTCAACCCATTAGTTGAAGATGCCAATAGAGTTTTTGTGTTACATTACACTCCTCACCAACGACTGACTATTGATGAGTCTTTGGTTGGGACAAATTGTCATACAATACTCAAGCAATATTGCAGAGACTCAAATCTCCAAGGTTTTTTGTGGAGACAGAATTTGAGAATGAGAAATAGATAGTTTACGATAACATAACCGTTCAGATCACCTCAGCCTGGTTCAATACTCCAAAAAGTTGAAGATGTTTACTTTAATTGGAAAGATTAATTAAAAATGATACGTCCAATTTCGTTTACCAGAGAGAGAATTATTTTTGGCCACGGTAAAGTAAGAATTACCCAAGAAAAAATTCAGCATTAAAATTGGGAGGCTCTGCCACACCCTTCATATTCCCCAGAACTTATTCCTTCCGATTATTTTCTTTTCAAGCCCATGGACCACACTTTAAGAGAAAAACGTTGCCGAAATATAATTGAAGTAGAAAACTACTTGAACGAGTATTTCGATTCAAAACCGGAAAGTTTTTCATATTAGAATATTTAATATATATATTATGAGGATTGAATCAAAAAAATATTAGATCCTATTATGGAACAAGATAAATTTCGTGTTTCTATAGTAAATGTATTGTTAGACTAAGAAAAAGATAATAAGTTTACGAGCTATTGGGGGAAAAAAATCAATGGATGAATTATTCTTAGAATAGTCCATTTTTCAGAAAAAAGTCATGATAATACCTTACAATGCTTGGGGTCTGCTTTCCCTTACAAAAATCGACCTACTTCGGACGACACGGTTGGTTTCGAGCCTCTGTGACGGATCGGATAAGAGAGCAGAATCAGTAAACATTTTATTAATATAAAAAATATATATAAAAACATTAATGTTTGAGAAGAACGTAAAATATGCCTTAAAACCCTAATTTAACTCATGTAACACACAAAAATCAAGAACTTCAATAACTTGACGATATTTATTCTAATTAGCCAAAAACTAACAAACGAAAATAACTTGAATCTGTTGCAAAAAGTAGAGCATAAAATTCATGGTGCTATTGAAAAAATCTTAGCCAATATTTTAATATATATAGGAACCCCTTCTATAACACAGTATGATGAGTGGTTTATTTCAGTATTTTTTTATACTATGTTTATTTTGTTAATACTGAGATAATTTTTTTTTTTATTTATTTATTTATTTATTTATTTAAAGACAATGCGTGATTGGCATTACAGAATGACCCAGTTCGCCAATCACGCATAACACATAATAATACATGAGAAAATATATATTACATAACAAATATTATATATTACATAACGAAAATATATATTACAAACCTATATTACAATAAATTGAAGAAAAGAATTATAATATTTCATATAGGATATCAACAAAACGGCTATATTTGACATCGAATATATCCACATATTCGGCCAAATGGTTGAGCAAAGTAATAGCTCTCCATACCGGAGAGTTCTTGAGTGAGCCTGTCCTCGCCCCTTGGCGGAAGAAAAGCACACGAACGGGTTCGATGGTAGTGAGGTGGCGCTTCATATGACAACTCGCACAGTACAAGGTTATGTATTGTGCCAACCAATAGCTTGAAGAAGTGCTTCTACAAGCAACTGATCTTCTTTCTCAAGGGTTATATACCCCAGGCAACCCTGCACCCATGCGCTGGGGTATAAACTTGGGTAGAATCCAAACTCCCTCATGTAGAGATACCTAAGAAATTTCTTCTGTATCTTCTCTAATCTGAGGGAATTCGAGGCGTCATAAGGCGCCCATATAATGGAACTTGATTCGAGCAAGCTCCGGACCATTGCATCGTATAGCACTCGTATGACTAAGGTGCTACGTATGTGGTGAGAATTTCTCAAGACGAAGCCCAACATTCTTGACGATCTCATACACACGTCCGATACATGTAAACTAAATTTTAACTTAGAATCAAACAAAATACCCAGATCTTTAACAGACGATTACTTAAGAAGAGTTACGTTCCCAAGAGTGTAATTAAAGATGATATTGTCTTTTGATCTAGAAAATGTCATAGTTTGACATTTTCCAACACTTAATGGAAGACGATTTAACATTGCCCATTCAAGCAAAGTATTTATGTCCATCTGCAACGAGCGTAAGCATCTTCCACCGAAGTAATAGGATCGAACATTTTAAGTCAGTTCAAGAAAAGTGAGAATTTACATTGATGACACTATGAATACTACTTATAAATAAAATAAATAATAAAGGTCCTAAAATTGATCCCTCTCTGCGGAATACCGGAAGGTGTATTGTATGTATGCCACGTTTGGGGAGTCGTATTTCACATATTGTTTCCTCTCTGAAAGCAATCGAGAAGAAGCGTACGAGATTATCCGATAACCCGGAAACTGTCTAGTTTCAGAAATGAGTCTGGCATGATCGACTTTATCAAACGCTTTTTTCAAAGTCGCTAGATAACGTCGACTTGAACCTCCTTGTCCAATGACTTGTATTTCACAAAGTTTGAAAACTAGTTAGCCCGTGACTGTTGAGCGGTCTAGGCTGAACGATAAGTTGTTTCCGTCGATAATTCTACTTTCAATATCGTTAAATATGTATTTATGCAGAATCATCTCGAACAACTTGCAGATCCGGATAGAACAGCCACTGGTCTGTAATTGGCAACATTCGATTTATCTCCTTTTTAAATATGGGAGTAACTTTCGAAAGTTTCCACAAGTCTGGAAATTGGGACGACTTTAGCGATAGGTTGAAAATATGACGAAGAGGCTCGCTAGTTCATCTTGGACATGCTTTTTTAGGAACGAAAAGAAGGTATACGATCGGGTCCAGCTGATCGTTTCGAAATTAATTTTCCAAAAGCAAACGTCATTTGAGCTTTGTCTACGGTGTCGATGATTAGCCGTGTGCATCTGAATAGTAGGATGATAAACCAATATCGCGATCAGTATGAGTCCTGGGTTGTCGAATACCGGACCGGGAAGTAGCTGGCAAAGGAATCTCGACAATTTGTTTGAGTTATGTAAAGTAACACCATCAAATACCATGCTTTTGATACGGAGTTGTCAGTTCGCTTTGCCTTAATGTAATTCCAAAAAAATTTTGGAGATTCCATCAGACGCTGCTCACATAACAACACGTAGTCGCGATGGTCCCGGTGAACCGTCGCCTTGTACTCTCCGAGGCAATAATGAATTCCTCACGGGTTGGCGGGCCTGCTTCACGCTCTGTGGATGAGTGCTTCAAGTTACTAGGGTAATTGCCTCCTTAGGAGAACCATTTGGGAAAAACTTTTTACGGTTAATTTGAGTTTAATACTCAGTGTTTGTATTATCATAAGTTTCTTACATGCGGCCCGCACATCATTTTTAAATTTGTAGCTGGTCCGTTGTAAATAAAGGTTGCTCACCCCTGGTTTATAGCATTTAGATTTTCTTTTGATGTTTGTTAAAATATTTTTTCCATACATACATTTGTTTTCATAATTCATACTTAGACAACCGACAACTGCCTCTCCCTCAATCATTTGTTATTAACACTTTATGAGCCGTTCACGCCTTTTGGCGTGATTTTGTAGCCAAGCGTTATGAGCCGTTCACGCATTTTAGCGTGAGAGCCATACCCCCACTTGGCATTTTTTTTTTACTGATAACGATGCACAATGTACTTCTACTATTTGATCACAGATGGATTCACGTGCATGTTAGCTTGGATTATCATTACATGAAACCATACGGCCCCCAGGCTAGGTTTGATGTACATAAAACCTTGCGGCTAGTAAATAAAGTGTTAAAGTCCTCTGGAATGCAATTAGCATCATCCGCAATCTGCACTACAATAGTTTTTTGTCCTAAGAAGAGCCGCACCATTTAATTTGTTCTGAAAAGATTCTCAGAATCTTTTCAGAACAAACGTACCTACCTAATTTTACATAATTGTATAAAAATATATTCTAATTAACGAGTTGTATTTTAGGACACAATGAGTTATTTCGGGTCAAGTTGAAAAGTTATCTAGAAAGAGTTATTTTTGTTGCACATAAAACAAATTTCCTAATTTCCATATTTATCCCAATTGTATTTTCAAATAATAAAACCTTATTATTTTTTTATTAAACTTATTTTTAAAAAGTTATATAAATATGATACGAAGTCATGTATATTTATAAAATATAAAGTTCATTTTGAAGTGCTTCTCGATCTCAAAAATGTTCAAAGAACTACTGAAATAAATAAAAACCGGAATAATAATAGAATCACTTCCTCGTATACACTTAAATGATTAATTAATCTATAGATTATATAAACTCTGGGGCACTTTTTTACATTTTGTTTGCTATTCTAATATATAATGTTAATTTTAAAAAAATCTGAATAAATAGAACAGATTAAAGAAGGGATTTTAAAAGCATTTTTTTGTAAAAAAATATTTTTTATCTATAACAAATGTTGGGAAAAAAATTAAGAGAAATCCTAGTATCAATCATTTAAAAAACGATGAGTAAGAGACTACAGAAATCGAGCCTCATAACTCATAAAAAAATACTGTAATGACCAGAGCAATGAATAAAAATAGTTGAATGAATAATATATCAAGAAAACAACAATAAATACCTTTGCTATGAATAAAAATCTCATGTTTCTAAAATATAAATAAATACAGGGAATAAAATAATAAAATATTCATAAATTCTATATAAATATGTTTCAAATGATCCTTATGCATCCTATATATCTGCTCCGCGCATTGTATACTTTAATCTAGGGTTTCTCAACCTTTTTCCGCATTCCTCTTAACTAAATAATTTTCTTCACAACTCCTTTAGATTTTTTTTTCTATAATCTAATAGATTTTAGCTAATTAGTAGGAATTACGAACGGTACTTGTTTATACTATACGCTACGGGCAACTAATATTACAGGAGAGTCCTTATGGAGAGGATTTTAGCCGTGGGCGAAAGAGGATTTTCGCAATTATTAATATTAATATAATTCATTCAAATTTATATAATAGAATAAATGATCATCGACCCCCGATAGACCCCTGGTATACTATTCCATCGACCCCCAGGGGGTCCATCTAGACCCCGTTGGGAATCCATGGGTTAATGTATACCTTTTTATTTATTTACTTAGAGATAACAGTCGATATGATTTTTTTACTGTCAAATAATTAAAGATAGATATCAAAAGTCGATTTTTTTCTTCTGAATCATCATTTTTAAATTCGTGTGCTACGACGTACACTTGTCTTTGACGTATCTTGACATCTGTTGCCATATTAGATGCTTACTTTATTATTGGGCGTCGAAAAGGTGAACTCGACGGTTTTTACTCGTATTTTTGGCGAATTTATCGACGTTGTGATGCGTTAGCCTTCGTATTCATCAGATATACCCACTGCGATTCGTTAACATATTTTTATTAAATTCATGTTCTATGACGTACACTTGTCCTTGACGTATCTTGACATTTGTAGCCATATTGGATTCTTACTTTATTATTGGGCGTCGAAAAGGTGAGCTTGACGGTTTTTACTCGTATTTTTGGCGAATTCATCGACTTTATGATGCGTTAGCCTCCGTATTCGTCAGATATAGCCACTGCGACTCGTTCTCATTACCAAAAATGTAATAAAATACATGAAATAACTAAGGCTTCGTACATGAACTGAACCGAAAAACTGAAAAATCGTTTTTTTTGGTGAAACGAATACCGGAACTGAACCGAATTTTTTTAAAAATATTAATCACTCGGAGCTGAACCGAAAACCGTTATTTTTGTTGAAACGATTACCGGAACTGAACCGAAAAAAAAATAAAAAAGTAATCACTCGGAGCTGGACCGAAAACTGTTATTCTCCGGAACGAAATTCGGAGCCGAAGCGATTTATTATTTTTGTAATTGAACCGAAATAAAAAAAAAATATTCTTCGAAGCCCTGTAAAAAACTACGTTTTGCAAACACTGAGAGATGAATACAGAATCCCTAAATATTCCTTGAAGATTGTAAAAATGATTACACAATTGTATTATATCAGATGAAAATTAATATCGCCGGATAATAATAAAATAATATTTATTTTTATTATTTGATAATAAATTCGACGGGAATTTTCCTGAATATATGTATGTGAAAACTCGTGTTTCAGCCACGTGATTTTCGACTCCCCTCTTGTTGCTTCATCTCCAATTATCCCATCCCAAATTCAATTTAATCTATTCCCGAAACGTTCCGATTTTGATTTATTTGTTACACAATACATAAAAATCACGGTATTTTTATACATAACGAATATTACTAAAATAAATAAATTAATATCTATCGCTATCTATCTAGTGCACGCCACGCGAGCGCCATTTCGGTAACTCGCGTAGGATATTTCATCATAACTAAATATCACGGCGGCTCGAAACCAAGGGCGACGTCCGATGGGGTCTATTTACTATGAAGAATAGACCCCAAGCATTTCAAGTCAAGATATTGATGAATTCTTTATTAATATTCTGACTTAAAATGTATTATTCTAAGAATAAAAATAGTTATTTATATATAAAAAACTCGACTCGGATTTATATGAGAAAAATCAAAAACATGTGGTTCCGAATATACCCCATCGGCACGGTTGGGTTAAGCAAGCTTGTACATTTTTAGCGAAAATCAAAATTCAATTCAAAATCGCATCGTTGGTAGAGTTTTTAAAGCTTGGCGACCTCTGATTTATATTATTATTATTTTTAAATATTAAAATGAATAAAAATATTTTCAATATATTAATTAATTTAAGTCCAGCTCACATCCTAATTGAGTTTGGCGACCACTGCTATATAGCGATGAAAATATACGATCTTAACCAAGCTTCGAACCATCTATGGGTATATTATTAAAAAAAATCATTTCGCGATCACATAGACATCTAGCGGCGACACGGCTCAACTAAAATCAATTGTGTTGTTTGATTATTCGAAAAGTTTCCGTTAAATCGCACAAATATTTATTATAAAAATTAAAACTCAAAAGAACATAAAAAAAGACACATAATCTAATCCAATTTTGTGACGTTGAAATTAAATTAAACGAAGCCATGGCATACAGGATGTGTGTTACAGCATATCTCCGGATATATTCAATGATTCTTTGATAATGATAAAAAAAAGCAGAGATAATCAAACACTTGTCTGAATGAATACCCCTGGGTTTAATGTCATCAGTGCCGTCGTTTGTAATATGTGCATACACGTAATTGCCATTTAAGTACTGGCCTATGCCGTGTATTATACAAACATGGGCTTAATTCTCACAAAAGTGTACAGTGTGTGTGCACAGTGGTGCAACGCACGTGAAAATCGGTCGTAATATTTCAAATAATTAATTTGACGGTGGCTAAACGCGGAAATTAGGCTGTCGATCGGACTATATTAAGATGTTTCTTATGCAAATGTTTAAAAAAATATATGTATTCACGTTATAAACGTGAGTTCACAATGTAGACACGTCGATTAACACTTGGCTGTGATTTTGTAAAATTTCTACGCACGTAGAAAGCTTCGGAGAGCGAGTTCGAATTAGCACACTTGGTAAAACCGACAAGCCTCGCCTCCTTGTTATGCACAAAAAATTGCTATATATGTATTTATAATTCAATGGGGAGAAAATCACATGCACGTATCGATTCGGAGAAACGAAAACGGGCAAAGTTACCCCGCGCGCCGAGCGTGCTAGCGCCCGGGGTTACTTTGCCGCCCGTTTAATACGTGTTTTTTTTTTAAACCACATTGTTAATAAAAATTGATACGGTATACTGTTCACGTTTTTGATTAGTTTGGCCATGGCATCAACAGCTGTACAACCGAGTCGCTGATCAATTGCTTCAAACTGCATAGTTTGCGCGGTAATAGAGACGGGTATTGCTTGCAAACGACAAACGACTCTCATTACTGTGCACATTGGCAATTAGATAGCGCAAATATATGCAGTACACTGGCGGGCACAAGTGCGGCGACGCCGAATAAAAATGCATCGATGGCATTGACAATTCCGCCGTTTGTTGTCTCACACTCGGTGATCGGTGACTTAGTAAGATAACCTAAATGTTAGCCGCACATGCAATTATGACACAAGGAAGTACCAATGTTATACAATCGCAAGCATAATGCATTTTAGCATAATACATTCGAGTTCAAGGTCGGGGAGATAACGAATTGCATCCACCGATATTGACGACGCA